>JAPZPB010000083.1:0-106108 GCA_037952635.1 Bryoglossum gracile | reverse complement strand
TTTAAAGGGGGTAATATGCTCCCAAATAGAGCGTTTTTCAAGCATAAAATCAGCAGTAAAAGCAGGTGCAGTAGTAATAACAATATTGCCTAATAAGGACTTGGAAATCGCATTGACCACTGGGACTTTAATACCCTTAGCCTCAAAAGCCTTATTAAAGGCATTTCGGGTTTATAGGGAGGAGAGGGCTAGTTAGGTGCTAATAGCCGATTTAATAAGTATTAATCGGTTGGATTTAGCATGCATTTTAGCTTGATTTTTGGCATGGGACTTAGCTATTGCCTTAGCCTTAGCCTTAGCAATAGAGTCAATTGTAGTCCAATTGTCGTTTTGGGTGCCTTGGGCGGCAATTTGGGCAAAGGTAAGTGCCGGCGGGGTGCTACTTAGAGGGGCGGAAGTAGTGGTGGTGGCGGGGGGCGGTGGTAGAGGTAGTAGAGGTAGTAGAGGGGGCTGGTTTGGAATTTAGGGCCTTAGCCTTGTTTTCAATGCGTCTTGTAGCCGTCTCGAGGTTGGCGATTTGAGTAGTAATTATTGTAGAGGCGCTTTGAAGCTTACCCTTTTCAATATACTCTTTAAAGACCTTAAGTAGGTCCAAGATTTTGGCTTGTTTAGCCCGGGATTTAGTAAGGCCGTAAGCCTCTACTATTAGGTCCCGGGCTTCTAAAAGGGCATCCCGGGCCGTACGGTTCAAGGGGTCTATATTAACCGTGATTGCCAGTGTCGGGGTTTTGGCTCGAGGGGGTCTGTGAGACTTAGTGAGGCTCCTCTTCCCATTTGGGTTTAGCGTGTCTGGAATCGTGAAAAGGGGGTAGTTAAGAGTAGGTTGGGAGGGTGCAAATGGGTCGCTGCTCAGCTCCTGGAAATGTGGTGTGTTTGTAGTGTCTTGGATAGGAGGGGGTAAGCCAGGTTGGCTACCTTCTATTTCGTGATCTTAGGTAAGTGGTAGTGGTGATGGGCTTAAGCTTATAGCTCGAAAGGGGTCCGGCGACGAATCCATCTCTAGAGGACCTAATATAAGGCTCTAAAGAAGTCGGATTGGCTAGCTAGAATCTTGAAGAGGTTCTTCAAGTAAATTGGTTCTGAGGGGCCTCCGCGTGGCATATGACGAGAGAGAGCAAGATGCTGGAAATGGACGTATCAATCGGGAGGGTGCCCATGAAGGTAGTGTCGCGAAACTTCAGAACGCATGGGCGATGAGCATACTTCGTGTGTTTCCATTAATGAGCTTTCTGGTGGTATGATGGTTTAGCAAGATCTTTCGTTCCCGCCATCTTCGTTCGGCCAACTTCCTCCCCCTTTCTTCCCGCGGCCTCCTGATGGTAATACGAGTAGTCTCCCACCCTCTTGCTACCCAGCTCTACCTTTCAATGGTATGACGGGCCTGTCTACCTACAGAGAGCTCTGAATCCAACAACGCCAGCACAAGGAATGGGGCGCTCTTCTTGACTAGTGCGCGCCTTTGTCAGTCTCCCCAACAAGCCCAACTTGCTCAAGCTTGACAGGAAGGGCGCTGCCATTGATCTAAGTCCGACCAACAAGCTCAGTTTCTTCCCGACGAGCCTCTCTCGCAGCAAGCCTCAGGCTTGATCTTGCAACGCTCTTAATTGTACCTTCTTCGAAGTTCCGCCTGGTCACCGAAACCGCCTGCATCGCCACTCGCTACCATGACTTCCCCTGAGTTTACCAAGACTCGCTTCCGTAGAATTGCTTCCAGCTTCCCCGGAAGCAATAACAGTCCCAAACCCGACCTTGGCAATTCGAGCTCTTCCCCGCCGTTCACACTTTCCCCGTCTTTCGCTCTATGTCCATCGATTGCTCTTCTCTCCCTAGCGGCACCCTATTCGCGATTCGCACCCTTCTCGCTTGCCTCTACCCCCCCCAATGGGTCCATGGGATCCCGATAAGTCCTTGTTTAACGTCGGAAGTTTCCACTTTGCCTCGAGATTCCCAATTATCAGCCGTGGGAATCCACTCAATCCCACCTCCCTTCTCGACCAGATAGTGAGATTCCACTTGGAGACTTCCCAACTGCCACAACTCCTGGGCATCCCACCGACCGGCCGACAAAGGTGCATTGATCAATGACATAGTCAAGCTTTGCCTCCGTGACAATCCTGGTCGGGAGTGACGATGAGCTTATCAACCAACCCATCTTCGATCCAACCCCAGTCACTAGTTGAGATGCCGACGAGTCCCAGGCGTAGAACAAGGCGGATATGGAGGTTGAAGGACAACCTATTATGGAGCGCGAGTTAGGGGACACCATGCTGCTTAGGGCGGGAGGCGCCCCCATTGCGCGACACAAGTTAAATGAACCCAAAACCGATGAATGGAGGCATTCGACGGTCCTGTTACTGAGAACTTGGAAGAACAATAGATGGAGGTCTTGGAGGTCCCTGCCCCTAAGAAGAAGATAAATTTGAGGCAGGGCTCCAAGTGGGGTTGACTCGACCTGATGATGAATCTAGTTAGAAAAGTCGGGGTGAAATGATGGTGACAAGCTCAGCGGAGGAGGTAAAACAAGTCAAGCAGCTTCCCAGCGATGAATTATTGAATGAAGCCGACTAACCTTCTGGGATATTCGGTGGCAGATAGGAATTTCTAGTTGATAGGAAGCAGGTCATGCGTCCTGGCCACAAACCAAGCTCAAGAAGTTACAGAAAGCGCAGCTGCCGCTACCGCTGCGGTCGAAAAGGCCACTGAGTAGCCTATGGCTCAAGGCTTTGACTGCCTTGATCTGCTACACTTGCTACAGCCTTGTCAACGGCACTGTCGAGCAGGTGCCACCGTTCTTCAGTACTCGACGAGCTATGGCAACAATAGATGGTTCAATGATCATCACCTCCTTTCACCTGATACTTGAACCCAGCATCGACGATTTCACGTATCGTCGTCCACTCAGGCCACTCGGTAGGGTCTTAAGAAGCTGTAGCGATGGTGACGAGGAGCGGCTTACTCTTGGAGGATTGTGTCAAGGGGGACCATCCTCAGGACGGCATCCATGTCTACGACCCGCCAGCCTTGGTTGGGCCCCAAGACTTATGACCAGAGACTGGAAGGCCGCTGATTGAACGCTCATATCCGTGAACTCCTTGAGTCGAGGGATGGCGCTGCCAAGGGTGCTCCCGGAGTTGGAATAGAGCCGCCTCCATTCACGACAAGATTCTAGCATACCCTTATGGTTACGATACCAGGGTTGGCAAACTTGGTCTCCGGCTAAGCGGAGGCGGAAAGCACTAGTAGCCATCGCTAGAAAATCATCAAGAACCCACGTATTATCATACTTGATGAAGTTACGGCAGGATAGGATTCAAATAGCGAGTAAAACACCCAGGGGTATTAAACCCCCTCTCTGAGGGCCAGACCATCCAGGGCGCTTTCGAGCAAGAAACCGGGCTCGTCTGGCTAGTAATCTTACAAGATATGACTTTCGGCTCCATGAGCCTCGGTGGCGATCTTGCGGGAGGAGAGGCCATGACAGAATGGCCGAGAAACTTGTTCGGTACGCGTTCATATCTGGTTGGATTTGCACGAGTCCTCGGAAGCTGAAAGCATCTAGCATATCACCGTGGACACACTCGCCGACACGCTGAGACTGGACTCTTCTGGGAAGAAGTAGAAGGGCAAGAAGAGCACTGCCAAGGTCAGATGCAAGAAGGGGCCAGTGGGAAAGAAATCCGGGCTCTTCTGGCAAGAAGTACAGTACAATGATAACAGGGGTGGGGGGCACAGGGAGCGGCGGCGGCTGTGCAACGGCGTCGACAGCCGGGCACCTCCTTCCTCTTGCTGCTACTCCTGGTAGCTCTGAAGATGACATTGGTGAGGTGGAGTCTATGACAATGTCGGTTGCCTCATCCGCTACGGATGTCCCACCACGCCCTTCACTTCTCCCTTCAGCTGTCCCCTCCCCAAGCTAGTAATAGGCTTCAGCAACCTCCAAACATTCCCTCGTCAACTCCGACACCTCTTTTATCCACTCTTTTCCCTTCATCCTCCTTAGAAGCCGCCATCACCTTCACCGACAACTGCAAGACTCGGATCTCCGACACCTATCCGGCAAATATTGAAACGGAGGTACTTGATATAGATCTTAGGAATCCCGAGAGTCTTTCGGGCGGTGATAGTTTGGGGCAGCAGGGGGGTTTAAAGGTTGGGAAGTATGGTGATAGGGGGAGGGGCTGAGGAGATGCAGGCTTCTAGGCTGGGACGTTGGAGTTGGCAGAGGTGGCGGGGAGTATGGTGATGGATGGGGAGGCGGAAAGAGCGGATTTGTTGACGTTGAGGCAAGGACCGTGGATGGTAATGAGTGCGAAGTGAGTTGGTGAGTAGGTGGTGAGGGAGTAAACATCCCCCTTGCCAGAGTTGCTGGAGCAGCTGCCACCATCTTGGACTTCGACACAAGAGTGAGCGTCCTCTGCACCAGTATGACCAAGTCAAGGCCCCGCACCTACTCCACCGCCTCTGCTTAAGTTAGTAGGAGCTCACCATACTTCCCAAGAGGTCGGAGCTTGCTCAAGCTTCTCGGTCAGACCATTCCAGGAGGATTTTCGGCGACCAGTCTCCCATTACGGTCTCTCCTGGGAAGAAGCGCAACGATGGTATACTAACTTGACGCCCAGGCCAATGGTAAGTTAAGGAAACTTTCCAGTACGACTCAATGCTAATACTTAAATAGGATCCAGTGCGCGAAATCAAGCGTAGCGGTCTGTTTGCTGAACAGGCGCACGAAATTGATACTGCGATTCAAAACATCCGAGCTAAGAGAGCACCTCACGAAGGCCATCGGTATCCGGGGTCGACCAGGGAGGAGTTGGCTTCCCACCCCAAGTCAACCTTCTGACGACAATTGAATCATGGAAAATGGTCAGTGGCGCTGGGTGTGAGTATCAAACCCCAGCGATGAGCAAGGCGGTCCTTGCTGGTAGGAGCCAGTGGAGACTGTGCGCCAGCGATGACAGCGGTGGTAACGATAGACATACGTTTACTATCTCGAGAAGTAAAACTGCTAATGGTCAAAGAATATATCACGCGGGTGTATACTAGCAATCTCCAGCAACCTCAACTACAGAGCAGCGAACTTGGTCTTCCGCTAGCGAAAAGTAATGCGTTGCCATTGCAAGAGCCATCGCTGGCTCGTCTGGAAAGAAGTACAACCATGGCAACCCCTAACAGCGAGTGCGGTCTTGGACTAGGCAGTGGTGAAAGGTAGCGAGTGGCTATTACGAGAGGTATCGTCAAGAACCCACGCAACGGACTCTTCTTGAAAGAAGTACATGACTCCTCTCTAGACAGTCTAGTCGTTCTTCCTCCGTGAAAAACAACGTAGGCTACCAGTTCCAATCCCACGCATTCACACCGACAAGCTGGCATGGTCCAGGTATTTAATCGGAAAATGAGCTTGCACATCGTGCATAGAGTTGCAGAAATGAAAGGCGACCCTGTGCTTCACCAACAAATTCTTCCTGTATACCGTCTACTCTAATCTCAAGCTCGTCAAGGAATCCAACTTGGTCCCCGCGTCCTGTTGGATTGCTTCCCAACCTAGTCTCGACCCCGACCTTGACGACAATAATATCTTTCATCAAGACCTGTGACCAAAGAATCTAGAATCCAAGTGCCGAACCATGCCTTCCAGGCTCCGAAACCTGAGTGAGGGTGGGGATTGATTCGACACTGAGAGCGAGAAGGATGTCTTAATGAGATTAGTCTCGAGGATTCCGGCTAGATACGCTGAAGGGGAAGTCTCTAAGAGAAGAGAGGGTTGAGGCTTGACGTTCAGGATCGAAGAAGTTGACTGCTATCGACAATCAACCAGATACTAACGAACTGTCCGGAGAGTAAGGGCCTGCGGCCTTCCAACGAGAGAGAAATCTGGCGTTGCATTTTCGCACCATTGCACTAAAGGATCGCTGTAGAGATCTTGGTGAAGTCGAAGAGGCCATTTGAAGTGAGAGTGTGGTGGCGAGCTCTGATAACGGTTTAGATGACCGGAGAAGCGCATCATGATGCACCTCTCTCGCAGACTAGACCTCACAAAGCCGGTGTTCTTACCACCAATGCAGCTGGAACACTTCGAGGTTCTGGTCATTACTTTCGCAACAGGACGTATTGCTCGGTTTCGGAGCCTGCTGGGCATTGGCAAAATGCAGTTGGAGTGGCTTGAGAACATAGCGCCTTGTACCGAAACTGTGAGAGAAATCGTTAAAACCTCAAGAGGCGGCCCTAGGATTTATTCGGTATTAAATTTGCGGACTGCGAGGCTCTTCGCGGGCGCCAGGACGGCTGGCAACCCAAGCAGGCGGATTCAGTATTCCTCGCTCATCTCCTCCCCCAGACAACACTCGACCATCACAACTTCACTCACTTCAAGACTTTAATTATAGATCGCTTTGTCGTCCGTGACAAGCGCGATATCAAACCAGCCTGGAAGGGGATCGTTCAAATCCTAGAGCGAGCTGTGTTTCAAACTCCCGCTGGCGACGACTGAGGGAGATGCTGCTAGGAGCATGAGACGAGTGCTAGAGACTCTATGTGAATAGTATGATGCGTAACTTTCTTCAGTCCCAGCCACAAACTATTGATTTGCGATGGAAAGATGTTATTTGGCGTCTAGCCATATGGATTGGAGCTTGCGTCGAAGTTGCACAAGCCATCGTCCAAACCGCGGAACCGAATGCGAGTAGTTTCATCCTTGGCCAGAAATTGACCCGAGGCAGTTATACCGAGAACTTACTAGTATAAAGAGAGAAGTAGCTGAAGCTGTTTGTTTGCATTGTGTGGTATCCGTGTGAAAGAGGGTCGGGAGATGTGGATGCCATTAGTGCAGAAGAAATATGCGGAATCCCGTGGAACCTGATGTGTGAAGCTCAGTAACTCGCAGTATGGGTTGGGGTGGAAAAGATGAAGGATGCGATAGATTTGCGGTTTCGTTTTCATTTCTTTCTCAAGGCTTTTGTTTTGACACCTTCCACAACTTCCAAATGTGTTGCAAGTGCAACTAATATTTGAGTACTTTGCGCCACTGTCTTTGCAAATCCATTTCTCTGGCGATATCAAGTCGACGACTTATGTCCCGGCCTATCTTGCTCCCCTGAATGAAGGTGATCTCCTTGTGGCCTCCGAATCGATTTCAGAGACACATTACAAGATTTCAGACAAGGATACCAAAATATGCTTGAATTTGAGTACACATTTCTTTCGTTCACATCGCTTTCGGTTTTTTCTTCACCGTAACAGCGGGAGCAAACGTTTGAATCACGTTAATCTTCACCGGCAGATAATCGTGTTTCTTTAGCTCTTCAATCCAAGGGATTTCAAGTTCAGGGATACACTGCTGAACCACATCGACAAGTGACTTGCTGTGCGGTGCCCCATCCAGTAGACCAAGACAAGAGACGCTCTGAATGCCCAAGGCCGCACAAAGTAGGCTCTCGCAGCCAGAAGGTAGTTCGACGAGTGCGGTTGATGGCAGAATTGGGTGTGCAAGAGAGGCTGTGGCAATGAGTTGGGGAAGGTGTGCGTTCATGATTGAGGGTTGAGAGGAGCGAGGGACAAAGATTGCTGAAAAGTGGCGGTCGAGAGGGCCTTGTTGGGTTTGTGCTTCGGCAACTTCCGGAATTTTGGAACCATCCTTTGGAGGCGATCCTAGCAAGGCATTCTCCTTCCCCTCAATGGTCTTCTTCGGTTTGGACATTTTCGAGAGCGCTTCCAGACTTCGAGTAACGCTCTGCAATCCAACCACAACAAATGATGAGATTTCGGGAAGAGGCGGTGCTGAGACAGCTGCAACTTCTGGCTGCAACTTTTGCTCTTGTCTCTTTCGCTTCTTGCTTCTTTTGCCCCTGGATGGAACCACATGGTTGGCACGGTACTGGCCGATGGGAGAGAGAATGCTATAGCGGGGTAATTAGACAAGGGACCCTGAAAATGATTGATGCTGAGCGATGTTGAATAAGTGATCTGCTTACCTACAAAGAAGCTCAAGAATTGTCTCTTGATCCTGGGGTGAAGTGCTTGGCCTATGCATCCTGTCAGGTTCCTGGATCCTTTATGCGGGGTGGTTTCTGCAAGGCAGCACTGGACATACCATTGAATTTCTGTGAATGGGCTATCTAGCTGGTAGACAGTCTTTGGTTTTCGGTTTGCATCCATGGCCTCCAATTGATGTCTTTCCCCGGATTTTGTAGATGTGGAAGAAGAGTTAAAGGGTTGCTGCGAATAAATTTGTTTGGATATAACGAGGCAGGACGGTACTTATGGATTAGGTTACACTTGGCAGTAAACCCACAGTATTCACCACTAGACAGACCTCTTCCTGCCGAAGTAAAGTTGACAGATACAGGTGGGTAAACTTGTATCGAGTATTGGATCTAGTGGAAGAAGACTCTTCACAGCAGAATTTGTTCAGATGGTACTCCAAAGGGCAACGGCATATATTATTGTAATAGGTAATTTGCAGCTTGCCCCAATGAAGACTAGCGCGTGGTAAACCCGCGCTAAGTCGCGTCAAGCTTGGGCAGCCCCTCTGTCGACTATCGAAACCTCGATAACGATTCCATCTTGAGCTCGATCACACACTCCATTTCTACAACCTCCTCTTAACCTCAAAACCCGGCACCACCGACAACCCTCTTTGCAGATCTTGTAACTGCAGCTTACCTTCTTGTGCTCTGCATAGAATTTCTTAATTGTTCTACTACCACACTGTGCTTCCTCAAAGAAATCCCAGGCTAGGCAGCCTTGTAGAGCTCTTTCTTGCTCTTTCAACCTCCCACATTCACCTCGCCTAACATCACCACCTACCTGGACTCATGGGACACTCCTACCACAACCGCATGCGATCCCTTCTCCTATTAAGCTTCTGAGCTCCTTAGCTGCAGGGCTTCCGCTGCACAACATACGGTACTTTGTTCCACTTCCACTTGTATCCGCGCCAAATGGAAGAGGCTCCACGAGAACGTGCGGTATCCTCAGAGCCTTGCTCAGGTGGCCCATCACGCCCCAACCCCTTTGACGACGACCTCACTGAACAATCCTCGCGGAAGCGTCAACGAACTTCTCGAACTGGCTCCAGAAGCAGATCTGCAGATACTGCCGGCGAAGATCTTCTGCGGGAGTCTACCTTGCTGCAAGCTCAAGCTCAAGCTGAAGCTCAAGCTCACGCCCAGGCCGAAGTAGAAACCCCCATGGCCGAAGACAACCCCCCGCCCTCTACACCACCACGACAGTCCTCCGAACAACCTCCTGCAGAACCTACATCCAGGGTCACTATCAACTTACGAACCTCTCGCCATCTTGAAGCTATTCCCTCTTCCCCGCCATCTCCAGACACCCCATCCAAGATGCCAAACGAACAGGATGACGATGACACCCGGATCAGTGTTGAGGAGTCAGAGAGTGATATATTACCTGACCACTCTATCAGAGAGACACCATCGTCCTCACCGTCCCGTTCTGGAAGTGTGCAGATTCTTGAAGTCATTGCAGATGATGCGGAGTATGATGGTGATCCTCCGGTTACTATTATCAATGATGACGATGCAGATGGAGGCTTGGCATACATTGAGATTGATCCTATGAAGTCGTTCCCATACCATTCTGAGGGGGAGACACTACTGGGTACTCTTAACAGATTCGCAAGATTTCTACAATACGGTATGTTGCAGAAAGCAACTTCCATGTTCACTTCCAGATTCTCTACTGACACCAATCAGAAGATATAGCCAACCCTGAATCATTCTTCAAGCTCCGGGATTGGGTCAGAGCTCTTTTACGTACACATGGAAAGGTAGACCAATTCCGCGACCTGTACATTAGAAATCGTGAGTTCTGGGCCCAGTTCCCCGAGCTGATCTGGGCCTTGAACTTCCGCAGGTATGACCATGCATTCTCGTAGGCGACGTTCTTTCTTCTCCTTCTTTGCAAGCTCCATACTGACAATAATAGCAAATTCTTTGGAGAGTTTCTGCGCCGACGTGGTGAGGGCCGTACATCATTGACCGAAATGCTGGTTGAATTTGCCGGCCTTGCTGGTCACTTTGCTGTAATGGATGCCAGAATACTTGCCAACTATGTCAAGGAAGCCGACTATGAGAAGGAACCTGACCTTGGAGGTCGACAATTCCTTGCTGCTTTCGCATTTCTTCTTCGGCGGGATGAGCAGTCACACATTGGCCAGAATTTGGTTAGGCACTACCAGTGGGCTTGGTACGACGAGGATGTCCCGATGATGTTAAACAAGTTCCACACCTCGGGTGCGACGATTTTGCTTCTTACTCAGATGGCCCAAAACTACCTCAAGCTCCTATCATGCAATCCGAAGTTGGTCGAGAACCTTGCAGACCTCAGTCGAGTTGCTTGCAAGCTGGTTGTTCAAGCCTGTCAGCAATTGGAGAATGCAGACAGACTCCAACAGCAACTTATCAACCTCGCCCAGGAGAAGGTCCTTCAAGGGTATGAGTTTTTCAAGGTCATGTCTGCCGGTCTCGACATGGTTATTGAGAAGCATGTCACATGTCTCTCTCCGCTTGATGCAGCTGCCCACCTGTCTGCCTTAACGAATATCTTCAGATATAGTCTGAAATATGATAACAAGGCTACCCAAAGTCTTATTGTAGATGCGAAGCGACGAAACTCGAGAATCTCACTAGATACTTTTCCTGAGGTCATCTCTAAAGAATGGAAGTTTGGTGTCCTCAAAAAGCTCGTCACTTCTACGCAGATGCAGCTGCGTGTGATCGGAGTCACGACAATGTGTGCCGACTTACTAACACTTTACCAAACTCACAAAGGCTACGACCCAACTCAAAATCCCTTGCTGTTACATTTTGCAGACTTTGTTCTAAAGAACCAGCTAGTCGAGTACATCGTCGGGATAGGATCTCACCACGAAATTATGAATGAAAGCAGCAACATTCTAGGCTTCTTAGTCGTCACAAAGACATGCCAGTTTCAGCTGACCGACAAAATCTGGCAAATGGCTATGACCAGTCAAGACCCGAGAGTTGTTGATGCCATTCTATCGATGATTAAGAAGTGTCTCAATCTCTACTCTTACGACCATCTCCTCTACCTTTGCGAGAAGGTGAACAACGTTCATATCGATAATTTCACGTCGGCAATGCGGGACTTTGTTAGTAACCTGTTCAAGGAAACAGTCAACAAGGCAATCCAGGACCGTGTCATGCACGTTGAGGCTGCTCCATACGATGTGTGCGTCCGTCTCATGCGTGAGTCATCAGTGACCTCCGCTGAACACCCTGTCGGCCATTCCGAAAACATGCTCTTTGCAGCCGGCAAATTTCGAGAACTGTTAGGGAATGGACCTGCCACTACGGTACGAGCAAGAATCTACAACGATTGCATTAAGGACATCTCAAACAAGAGTTCAACTGCATCGGGCAGCATATGTGTCATCAATACTCTCTTAAAACAGAATATGGTGATGGATCTACGCGGCTTGACTACTGAGAAAGGCTTCACCCAGTTGCTGATCGAGGAATTGGAATCGATTGCTGAAGCCCGCCGTTCTTCGAATTCTCCGATTGGAAACAGCACAGCAAATATTGCACGCTGTGAGCTTGTCCATGCGATTATCTTACACCAGCCCGCAACAATCTCTCCTGAGCAAGGTAAGAGACTTTGGGACGTCCTTGTGGGTTCCAAATCAATTCCTACTGAGCGTGCTACATCGTGGCAAATTCTGAACACTGCCGTTGCCAAGTCTTCCTCTGACAATGTGTACCTTGCATCTTGCTTCAGAGACTACCTGCCCACGCTCCCTCCCCAGTGTTTCACTGCTGGGGCTTTGGACTTTGCGCGAGAGGAAGTTGTCACTTGGATGAGAGATGCCCAGCACGACTTCATTGAGGAGAAGCGACTCTTTGAATCACCTGGTCTTCAGCAGATCTGGCGCATGATATTGACTGCGGTTCCAAACACTATTGATGCAGCAGCTATCAATGTTTTGGTGGAATTTTACATTGAGAGTTCTATTATCAACATGCTACCCCGCGATAGAGCACGGGCCATCCATCTCGAACTAGTAAGTCGCTGTCTGGATCAACTCAAGACTGCTGCTGCGAGATTGAAGGATTTCAGCGATGGTGAGTCAAGCGGATCAGACGAAGGCATGGTTATCGTTGCTTCGGAAGATCAGTTCCAGGAGCAGGAAAAGATCTTTGCTCGGTCCCTCGCTGTGTTGCGAGAGTTTCTGCGAGCCTACCAAACCAAGCCACACTTCCTCGACCCAAAGCCAAAGTTGTCGACAATCCCCGCTTCCAGTGAGATTGAAGGCGAGCCTTTGACTGTCAAGTATCAGTCATTTGACGGCAATTCATCTACGGAAGTCAAATCCCTGACTCTAGGGAAATTGAACACAGCTGCCTCACTACTTGCCAGTCTGCAAAAGGCTACCGGCTTCAAGAGCTACAAAGTCTATTGTGGAGGCAAGCCTTTCGATCCTGATGAGGTTGAGGTTTGCAAGTCTTTAGAAGAACTCAACTTGAACGGCTTGATCTTGGTTAGACGAGAAGAAGTAGTTTCCCCGGTTCACAGCAGCAAGCCGAGCTTGGAGTCCGAGATCACCAAGCACTCTGATGACCTATGGAGTTATCTCAGTATGCACGAGAAGGTAGCCAAGGAAATCTACTACTTCTTGATCAAGTTCCCCGTCTACAATCAACTTCTTGCTGAGATCAACGCTGGAAAATCCTACCTGGAAATATTCCCTCTCGGCCAACCCTTCAAGTCCATGTACGCTGTGCACGCACTTCGAGATTCCATTGGGGCCCAGTCTCTAAAAGGCGCTGTGCAAGAGGCGACTTTGACCAAGTCGATCTCGTTATTAGTTGCAGCACTCTCAGACCGAGAGGTTCTGGATCAGTGCGCTAACGGCGATCTCAAGGACTGTCTTGCTCTGCATCTCGTCGACTGTCTGGTTCAACTTCTCAAGGAGCCACTCCTTCCCTCGTCGATTGCATCCTTGCTCAATACAGTTCTCCTAGAGCGCCTGTTGCAATTACTCTACGAGGCGAAAGACAAGCGACCTTTGACACAATCAGCGCAACAAAATGCCATGCAGTTGTCGATGAAATCATTCGAGGCCATTCTCGAAGGCTCCATCCATAGCGCTGATTTCTGGGCACTGTTCGCCTCCCATCTTGAGAACCGCCCGCTATTACGGGAGTTCTTGATGAACGAAAAGCGTTCTACTATTAGGAAAAGCACTGCAAAGCAAATTATGCAAAAATGCACTTTCAGTGCTCGTCTTGCTCAGGTGCCTACTACGACTTTTTCCGTGGCTTTCTGGCCAATGATGGCCGCGCTGGTCCCAGAGGCTCAAGTCTTTCCCACACAGTGCGAGGAGATGTTTTCGCTAAGTCTTGCGTTATTTAAGAGATTAGCTGAAACATCCATCAACTTCTTGAACTTGGAGGATTTGATAAAGCAATGGGGTTCCTTGTTGCTCCGACACAACTGCAAGGAAAGCGTCGGCCACCCAGAGAACCCAGACGCTTACGCACAGGGACTGGTCAACCTCATGTACTGTGCTGCGTCTTTTGCAAAGGCTTCCCAGCAGCCGCTCTCATGCAGCCATCTTGGACTGGCTCTGTTCAGAACACACCTTTTCCCTGACCTCTCCGCTGATGAAAACGCCGAGGCCATCGTCGCCAAGATTCCGTTACTCCACCCATCCACAAGACATACACTGTCCGAGACGGTCTACTTCCTCGTGAAGGATGATAAAGCACAGTACAGCGCATTGCTAGCTAACTTGAAGGAACTGGTGCCATACAGCAATAATCCCGAGGAGACTCCTTACGTCTACGATCTTGCGTTCTCGTTCGAGCGAAATAAATCCATTAGATCAGCTACAGGCTATGTAGGTCTCAAGAACCTTTCAAACACTTGCTACCTCAACTCCCTGTTTACGCAGCTCTTCATGAATATCCCTTTCAGAGAGTTCATGCTTACAGCTGTTGTGGCCGACGGCGGGGCTTCTCAGAAGCTTCTGGCAGAAACACAACATCTGTTTAGTAACATGCAGAATAGCTTGAGAAGATTTGTCGACCCACACAATCTTGCCGGATCCATTCGCACCTACGAAGAAACTCAGATCGATGTCTCTGTCCAGATGGACGTTGATGAGTTCTACAACTTGTTATTTGATCGTTGGGAAGGGCAGATTCTCTCGGCCGAGTCAAAGCAACAATTCCGATCATTCTATGGTGGCCAGCTTATACAGCAAATCAAGTCCAAGGAGTGCGATCACATTTCTGAGCGTTTCGAACCTTTCTCAGCGATTCAGTGTGATGTGAAGGGCAAGAGCTCCCTACAGGAGAGTCTTCAGGCGTATGTGGATGGTGAGGTCATGGAAGGGGCCAACAAATACAAATGCACAACCTGCGACCGTCATGTTGATGCCGTTAAGAGATCATGCTTGAAGGACATTCCAGATAGTCTAATCTTCCATCTGAAGCGATTTGACTTCAACCTCCGAACCCTTCAAAGAAGTAAGATCAACGACTACTTCCAATTCCCAAGTGTCATCGACATGCGTCCTTACAAGATCGAGCACTTGTCAGACAGTCCCGATGACAGTGTGGAAGACATCTTCGAATTAGTCGGCGTCCTCGTCCACTCTGGTACTGCTGAGTCGGGTCATTACTATTCCTTCATTCGCGAGAGACCTTCTAGCGGAACGAAAGAGAACTGGGTCGAGTTCAATGATGACTGCGTTTCTTCCTGGGATCCCAGCAACATGGAATCTGGCTGCTTCGGAGGCTCGGAGCAGCGTGGCTCCGCTGAAAACTCGAATCTCAATTATGATAGGACTTGGAGTGCATATATGCTATTCTATCAACGTTCCTCCTCTGTAGCCTCCCAAAAGCAAAAGTTGGATTCTCTAGGCCAACTGAGTCCTGTACGTTTGCCTGTACCATCAGGTCTTGCAAACCACATTGCAATGGATAACGAGATGTGGATGCGCAAGTATTGCTTGTACGATCCTTCACATGCCTCGTTCGTTACGAAGATGCTGTCAAACATTAAACACATCAACGGTGCACAATGTTCCACCTCTCATTACCTAGAGAGAGATGCGATAGGTGCAGCGCTAATGCATCTCGACCAAATAATCGCTCGGACCAAGGAGACCCCTGATTTCCCGGCCTTTATGCTTACTCTTGGACAACTCTGCCACAGCTGTGCAGAATGTAGCCGCGACTATCTAGAATGGCTTATCGATCACCCAGAAGCTCTCCGCCAGCTACTCATCAAGAATCCAGAGGCTTTGGTCCGCAGCGAGATCGCCGCTTCGATTGTGCGTGCTCTGGCCAAGGTGAAGGCGGATGCAACATATGCTTATGGTATTAGCGACGAGGATGACATCGAAGAGGTTGAAGTTCTTGACCCTCAGGTGATCCAGAAGCTTTTGAAAGCACTGACTAAGTTGTGGGATATATTCCACTCTAACACTCGTGCTTGGCCGGAGTACTTCGGTCTTTTGGGTAGTATTGCGAATATGGGCAAGCGTGAAGCTGCAATTCTCTTGGATGAAGGCTTCCTAAAGAAGACACTGGATATCGTTAGTGCAGATCCTTTGCTACATGTCAGCCCTCAGATCTCGAGGATGCTCACTATTATATCGAAGAGAATTGCGACTAGACCAGTCTCTTTCGAAGCTGTCATCAATCTTCTGAGTCTGCTCATCAGAATATGCGATGAGTCAGTCGAACCGATTGAAGACGACGAGCCACGCTTTGTGCTAGCCCAGAACGACGCTTTGATCAACGACACCCCCATTCCTCTAACAGAAGGCGAGCGTCATCTGATGATGCAGCACTGGACCAGAAACAGGGCACATATTCTGACCGAAAAGCTCGTCATCATCAATCAGAACCCCATGGCAACCAAGGAAATCCTTATTCATTTATTGAATATGAAGGAAAACGTCGATGACAACATCTACAACGCGATTGTCAATGGCATCAGAAAGAGTCACTCCTCAACAAACAGTGGCCCATTTTTGAAAGCCGCATTGGTCTATATCGAGCATTCGTCAAACCCGAGAAAGCTACTTGAAATATTCGAGCAGGTCACCAGAGCTGTAAACCATCCTGACTGTGCGGAAGGAAAGGAATTCTTAGGGTTCTTCACCGACGTTGAGGAATTGCCATACAGCCGAGATGAATCGGTCAAAGTTGAAATGGACAAATTCTTCCTCGATCAAGTGAAGAACTGGGCCCCGGCCTTACTCACCTCCTACGACAGCAGCGTTAGGTCTGAGACGTCTGACTTCCTTATTCAAAAAATCCTTTCGCATTCCCCTGCAGAGTACGTTGATGAGACAAGCGAGATACCTTATAATATCGATGATATCAACGTGGCTGGGCAGGAGTTGGGTATTGCATGTCTAGAGTACCTGCACGACACGTACGTCAAGGAACGCCATCAGGCAGTTCGTACAACGTTGTTCGTGATCGAGAGCATCATATCCGAGTGCAAGCCTTTCTTTCTGGAAAGATCGTCTCAACGAGCTCGTCGTTACAGCGAGCTTGTAAACAGTTAGTTCGCTTCCATCTTTTCGCTCCCATCTTTCGCTTCATTCCACGCTCCCAATCTATACCAAAGCTCATACTTGTTAGCTGTCCCCACTGCCCTGAAGAAGCTCGTCGTCGAGGAAGCCGACGAAGAAGTTTCTGGTAAGTTGTCTCTCCCATACCAAGATAAGCTTCTAACCCAAGCAGATGCAGATTGGGACGCCTCAGATGCGGACTATGACAACTCTTCTGACCTTGATCCCATGGATGGTATCACGGAGCTCGACGGTACAGCCGATGCTGACATTGCCTGATTCCACTCTCATATTCATTTACGACTTCACGAATCACCTTCCCTTCCCTAATTTCCCCTTCCCTTTTATTTCCACTTTCATTTTTCCGGCGTTCTTTGTGAAGCGAGGAGCGAAAGACTGATGAAAAACGCATGCGATGGTATGGATTCACGAAATAAACTGCTGGACGCACGGGATATAAGCGGCGTAGGGCGTGTGGGCGTTGAAGCCAATGATGGAACCAGATGGCTTGGTGGTGCTAATACTGGGTGGCATGCTTTCTGCTTTTTCTAATTTTGATTTCTACAATTTTCTCTCTCAGATGTGATTGTGTTGTGGTTGTGGATTATGTGGAGTGAGATGGGGAAGGGTCGGGGGGAGTATGGGAGAGAGAGAGAGACATTGTTGTATGGATTATCATTTTGGATCGACTCGAAGTCATATTGATATGGGGTGGGAAATATGCTAGATGAGATCTGAAATGCGCAAAATAAGAGGGAGGGAATGTGCAATACTTCGTCGGCACTACCTAAATAGATGGTGGGCTGGCGGGGTTGAGAATTGACACTTTCTTCCATGATAGGAACTTCTTGTGACGTTCTGATGGATCCTGCCGCCCTTCAACCCAATATGTACTCACCGACGGCGCCTTCAACAAACCCATGGGAATGAGCCGAGCTAACGATGTTAGGTCCAAAATGTTCCCAGAACAGCTCCAGTATTAGTATATATATATAGTAACAACAGCCAACAGCCAACAGGCTCAAAAACCACAACCACTGGTAGTGATTTAGCATCTCACCTCAAACCATAGAAATTAGGCAAGCATGTGATTTTCTTCCTTGGGCGAGCGAGAAACGTAAAGTGATTCGAGGTTGCATGAGACTTGAGATGAAAGGAAGGGAAAGCGAAATAGTAAGGTAAGGGGCGGGGAGGGGGGTTTGGTTGAGGAAGGTTTATTATTATTTAATATTGAAAGCGGTTTTGCTTTATAAGTTCTTTTAATTCCTATTTTATTATTCAGTAAACTTTTATTTTATTTATGAATTTTATTCTTTTTAATAAGTTTTATAAGGAATAATTAATAAGGCTGACAGAAATATATTTCATAGCTTTATTAAAGAATATATTTAACTCTCTTATAGTTAATATCGAATATTATAAAGACTTGGTTAAGGAATTTTAGAGGCTATTAATTAATTATATTTAACGAAGTGATGAAATACCTGGTGGAGAATGGAGCAGATATAAATCTAAAGGGCCATGATTATGGAAGGTCACCTGTTTTCTACGCCGTCGAATATAATAACTAGTCTACTCTACAGTTCCTACAAGACAAGAGGGCAGACTTCACTGGCCAGAGCATTAAGTGCCCCACTATTGCACACATTGCTGCATATCACGCCAACGTCGAGACCCTGCGGATCTTAACTAGCTTCTGCCTTACGCTCAGAGACATTGATTGCGTAGACAGTGAAGGATTGACGATTCCACAGATTGTTGGCAAGGGATTCCGAGACTGCCGAGAGAGCGGAAGAGGTCTTATTGGAGCTTTTGAGGTCTTCTTGGAGGGCGTGAAGACTGGAGAGGCAATAGCGGCCGAGTCAGAGTCTGCTAGCCATGCGGTTGAGGAATTGAGAGAGAAAGAATTTCATGATGCATTGAAAGGGATATTAACTAGTTAGGCCAGCATCGACAGCGATCTTTATTATCGTCATCGGCACAGTAATGAACTCATGTAAGGTATGGATTTACTCAAGCATTAGAATATATCTATCTTAGATGTAATCGCAATATTTAACACGGATCCGACACCAACTTATGAGTGAGTAGCAACGGAAAGCTTGTAGCATTAGCGCAAAGAATGGGCAGTTATAGAAAATTAATGACCAAAGTCACGAGATGGCATCCTGTTTTGGAAAGGATCCACTGTATTGCAAGATGTGTCTGCTTGGGAGATTCGTGATTTATTTTTAGAGAATCCTATTGAAGCTCCTCGGGAGCCGACTTGCTCTCACTGAATATAACCGGATAAGTTGTAAATGACTAAAAGCTTCTAGCCGAAAAAAATCTAAACAAAAGGGAGTTTAGGCAAAGGAACATAAGATAGCATTCTAAATCTACATGTGTTTGGGTAGCGATACATGGTGGGCGTTTAAATATGGCTGAAACAAATTTAGAGAAGTTACACTGCCAGCCTGCGCCGAGCTCAAGGTCCGAAATTTGGCAGAACGAGAAGCAGAAAAGGCAGAGAAGAACGAAAAGTTCTAAGCAACTGATGAAACTGGCAGTTAGAAAAGTAGCAAACCGCCTGAAACTCTCAAAATTGGTGATATCAGAAAAAATAATATCAGTCTATCTTCTCCCACATCTCAAAAACATACCTCGTCCCATTCTCCTCTTGCACCCCCTCCGCAACGCTCTCCCCCACCCACCTATCCAGTTCCTCTTTACTCCTCCTCACCCAGCCCTCTGCCTTCCCATCCTCTCCAAGCACCAAAGGAAACACCGTATCGCACTCAAAATCACTCAGCACCCTCGTCAACAGTATCCTCCTCGCCTCCCTCTTCTCCAAAACCGCTTTATAGATCTGCGCTCCGCCAATAACAAATGCCTTCCTCTGCACCACAGTACTGCCTACGATATCAAGGGCGCCATCCACGGACCGCGCAGTGACACCGCCAAATGTTCCTCCGCTGCGGGAGATAACGACGTTTAGGCGGTCTTTGAGGGGCCGGAATTGGGGGGGGATGGATTCCCAGGTCTTGCGGCCCATTATCACTGCATTCACAGCCTGGGGGAAAGTAGTCAGCACCAATTGAATAGAAGTGTTGAGGTAATCATACACCAGGTTGCGATCTCTTCGTGACACGCGCAAAATATGCCATTTCTTTCTTCAGTCCTGTCCAGGGTAATGTTCCTCCAAGACCGATGCCCATCTTGTTCGTAGTAGCAGCGACGATCAGGGTGAGTTCGCGGGGGTTGTGCATGGCGGGTTCTGTTGCCATGATGTGGCAGAATATGGTAAAAGAAAAGTGAGGGGATTGAGGATTGGGGAGAGTTGAGTGGTGCTGGTGGGGGAAACGCGTAGGTTGAAGTCTGGAGAAGGTTGACGCGATAAATCAAATCGAGTTTAGCACCAAAACCTCCCCCGCCTCCTTTCCTTCACCCCTCCTTTTCGCTTAACCTTATTCAATACCTCCAACTGGCTAATTCACGTCGTTTATAAAACACAAAATATCCTAATCCATCGTAGCTTTTAATTCTAGGCTTCCCTTGGAAATTAAATAAAACCCATCGGTTTACGTCTAGGTCTTGGTAAAACGCTCTGATGCCGGAAGAAAAAGCCTAGTCAAGTTTTGTTCAAGATCACTATAGTGCAATAATATATTTATTCTCCTTCTCTCGAACACAATGCCACGTAATCAGCAGCACTAAAAGTCACTCAGCATAATCAAAACCATTTAGCTTACCCTCCGAGCATAAAATCTTACTTAAAGAGAGAACACGATTCTTCCTTACCGAGTCGCCGACTGTTAAAATTCAACTTTATAACAATACGTACTGAGAAGTTTATCCTAGGGAGATAGTTAGGTGATAAGAGGTATGTGAGAGGGGGTTTTACCGTTTATTACTAGGCGAGAAATGATATTGTGCAGGAGCGATGTATCTCTCTTCCTATCTCGTTACGGATCGAGCGTTGCGGTCCTGTGAGGAAAGCAAAGTTTATTACAAAGTTCACGACTGAGGCAAGGAACTGGTGGGGTTTATTCTGTAGAGTGTATATTTTTCTTTTCTATTCCTAGAGGAAGAATAAAAAGCCATGCTATGCTATGAATATTCGATTGCAGCTCTTGCTCTCGAATATCATTAAAGGATCGCTAACCACGACGCCATGCTATGCTATTCTTGACAAGAGGAAACTTCAGGAAATCGTCTAATCAACAAGTCTCAACTGCAACTCTTCGGCCTTGCCACGCCTCACCAACCATGAGACAATACCATTCACCCTTCGTAACAGGAGTGATGTCTTCGAATCCATTTGGAGTCATCGGACCTCTCATATGCGGACCCCGATCCTCCCTCAGTGGAATAGAGAGATGCGACTCAATTCCTTTGGCACTCTCGCCTACAGAAACAGCTACCAACGGACTCTCCTCAGTATCAGATTCGTCGTCGGAAAAGAAGGAGAAGGTAGTAGCTTGGCTATCGCGGGGTGAAGCTTGGACGTTGCGCGCCATCTGTTTAATCTCCGTGATCGCGAAGTTTGTCTGGAGAGTTGGGGGCGAGAAGCGTGTATGAGAGGGACTTTCGGGCTGGATATTGATGCCTGAAGAGCGGGAGGGTCCGCCGTAAGCAGTCTTATAAGCATTGTTGATGTCTACTAAAGCGGAAAGGGAGGCGGGGAGGAAATCGTACGAGCGCAGGATTTGGGTCTTGGTAACGAGGGAAGGTCGGGAGAGGACTAAGCGGCGGAGCTCGTCGACGGAGGATGTGAGGTTGTGGGCGGAGGAGAGGGAAGAGTAGGTTTGTAGGGAGAGTTTGAAGGTGTAGAGGTGGTCGAGGGAGAGGAGGGTGAGGCCTTCGTAGGAGAAGATTATGGAGTTTTGGGCTAGGGAGGAGCGGAGGAGGGAGGTGAGGTGCGGATTGGTGGATGTGGTTGGGAGGAGCCAGCCGGTTCTGGGGGGTGTTAGTGCTTGGCTTTTATGAACAAGTGAGGAGAGGGCTTACCCGATAGAGAATTTCTTCTCGGCTTTGGCGATGGTACGGTGGAGAATCCTAGAAGCTTTGTCGGTCAAGGTGCCGGCATGTAGAAGCTGTACACCCCATGGGTTGGACTCTGCGATTGCTGTTGGTGATGAGATGGACGAGGTGGGAGAAGATGGGCGGGACGAGAAGGGTGGACAGGCGGAGGAGTCTCTTGGCGAGGCTGGGAGACTTGGCCATTTAGTTCGGGAGAGGGAGGCAGTTGAGGATACAGAGGTAATGGAGCTTGCTGAGCTGGTAGACCGCGAGGAGGTTTTGCTTGAAGAGCGTGTGAAGGAGGCTCCATTGAAGACTGAGCGGGCTGGAGAGCTGGAGAATTGTCTTGAGGGAGAGCGGGGTGAGGATGCGGATGGGAGCTCGATGCCTTTGCGGACGACGATGAGAGAGAGGTGTAATCGCTTGCGTGCTAGTCTTTTGGAGACATAGCTGAGTGCAGAGTCAAGAGTCTCCGGGAGTTGCTGTGAGTCCAAGAGAGATGAACCGGCCTCGAGCGGGGAAGAGATGTGTTCCTTAGAGATAGGCATGTTGATGAATGAGTGAATCTATTGCTTCAGATATTCATGCACTTGCTGAGGTTGTGAAGGCTGGTGATGAGATGTCTTGGAAACTTCTGAAGACATCTCTAGATGATATATGTACAAACAATACGAAAAGCCCAGGCTTTCATTGCGCCAGCATCCTTACCGTATCGAAACTTTGAGATCTCGGAGTCATCTGAAATAGAAGATCTCCAGCAGGGTTTGAGCCATTCAGATGAGGATCTGGGGCGTAAGCGCTTGGGAAACGAGACGGGACAGAAAGTATGATGCTATTTGAAGGTGGAAGCTGTATCTCATTGGATCCAAGTTTCGAGGTCGTCGATACAGCATCATCACCTGGGTGATGAAAATAGAAAAGCGGGCCCTGCCGTATGCAAGGGCTTCCCGTTGGCCTGTCAATAAACAAACCCCTGAATCGCAGTAATTTGCTGAAGAAACGGGAAGCGACCCATTCACAATGCTTCAGCTCAAGCCATAGACTCCTTTATCATATCTGCCCGTCCTCATAACAAACTCGCTTTCTATTTTTACCTCAGCCTCCCCTTTTCCCGGAACTAAAATCGCGATTTGTCAATCCGCCCTCACACTCTTACTGGTCAATGCAAGTCCTGACCCAAGTCTCGCTGCAGCCCATGGTCGCTTACAGAATTACAGGAGATTCTGTTTCATGCGTCCCATCCTCCAAGTTCTCTCTCGCCTGGAAATCCAGCTTCCCCGCAAATAGGAGGGAGCTCATATCGGCTGGTCTCCTTCAGGAAGACCGGGTCACGGGCAGGCCGCAGCAAGCAGCGAAATACTTCGTATAGCTTTCTCAGCTGTCGTTAGAGAACGGTGGGAACAGGCACACTTCCTTCTGGAAGCGTTCATTTCGGAGATATTGTCATTGGAATGCCATAATTTTCAGCTGTCGATAACTTCCATAAGATGAGTGGAGATGGGTGCCAGCGATGGGATAGGAATGCGATGGATTTTGGTTGCTGGGTCGAATTGTCGCTGCGATCCTGTAGTCAGGGGATGGGTGAGGACATCATACGGGGAGAGTCTTCCTTGCGCATGTCAGGTATTTGAGCAAGTGCTTACCTACTCGAAACTTGAAACCTGAAACATTTCCTCAAATACATTTCTCTGCTTCATACAGTGCGTGT
Source organism: Bryoglossum gracile (assembly GCA_037952635.1). NCBI lineage: Eukaryota > Fungi > Ascomycota > Leotiomycetes > Helotiales > Bryoglossaceae > Bryoglossum > Bryoglossum gracile. Next base: position 82,823 of record JAPZPB010000083.1, on the reverse strand, counting down.
TTTTCTCCCTTCCACTGCCTTTCTCCCTCACGTCAATTTGTCCCTCCTTTTAGTAGTTAAGAACCTCCCCCGCTACTGCTACTCCAGCTACCTTGCACTTGAAACACGAAACAACCACCAAAATATATCTCCCTTATGTACCTCCGTACATTGTCACATTGCCACATCGCTTATACCATCTTTGTTAGCGGTTGGAGTTTCCTGGTGGCTCTGGAAACGTGAAACAATCTCGTCTCCTGATTCTCTTCAAATATATGCCCCTTAAACGTGATGAAGGTGCTTACTGCATGTTGTCGGCGGTTAGAACATTCAAGCTTACTTTTGGGGGCTTAAATTTTTTACTGGGAGAGGAGATGGAGCTTGAAACATTCTTACTGCATGGCTTGGGGGTTTCTTGTTGTTGAGGAGGTCAGTCACGATTTTATGGCAAGGTGATTGATGTCTTGTTGAAACATTTTTTTGATTCAGAGTTATTGAGGGGTGAAACGGGTCGATTTCCCCCTATTTCTGGCGACTGCTGGCTATCGCGGCCATCGTGGTGGAACATGCAGCGATCGAAGGGATGTTTTCTTGCTAGTCTCGCTCTGAAACTCATCCTCTCAGTGGGGTTCTCTATGAGACCAAAACCCAAAGTCTTCAAGCAAGACGGGGCAACAAGAAGACCGACCACTGATCGATCGAGACAGGAGGACAGTTTCAAGAGGACTTTTCTATTATTCAGACCGCAGTCCAGCAAAACGATGCAGTCGAGGGGTTATCATACGCAAACTCCAATCAATGCTTACATGCAAGCAGCTCCATCGATACCCAACACCTTTCCGTTAATCCACTCGCCGTCCTGGCTGGCAAGGAAGCAAACAACACGAGCGATATCAATTGGGAGACCGACTCTGTGGAGAGGAGACCAAGTAGCAGCGTACTATCATGTCAGTCTCATTCTATCTCAAAAATGCTTAGGTCATATGACTTACCTCATCGACCTGCTCATCATTCAAGTTCTCTCCGTTGGGGATATACTCTCTGCAGACCTTGTGGTACATATCGGTCTTGATTCCGCCGGGAGCAATGCAGTTGACAGTGATCTTCTTGTCGCCGAAATCTACCTTCAGTCAACAAACTATCCCAAACCAAAGGGAAGTAAAACTCACCTATCGCCATACATCTGACGAAAGTCTCAATAGCACCCTTGCTCCCACTGTAAACAGTGTGCTTAGGAACAGCCTTTGCCTGTCCAGTAATCGATCCCATCATGATCAATCTCCCCCCAACACTCAAGTGCTTGTACGCCTCTCTGGCAACGAAGAATTGACCTCTTGTGTTGATGTTCATCACACGGTCATACTCCTCTTCAGTAACATCCTTGACATGACCGAAAGTCACAACACCCGAGTTCGAGCAAACGATGTTCAACTCTCCGAAATGAGCAACAGCTTGGGAGAAAAGGGAGACGATGTCTTTGACGACGGAAACGTTGGCGGCTATAGCGACGGCGTCGCTGCCGTTCTTCTTGATCTCGGCGACGACCTCTTCGGCGGCTTCAGATGAGTTGGCATAGTTGACAACGACCTTTGCTCCGCGACGGCCGAGCTCGAGGGCCATCTCACGGCCGATACCTCTCCCTATTTACTGGTTTAGAAGGGATCATGTGATAGGGAAGGAAAATGTACCAGAGCCGGTAACAAGAGCAACCTTCCCCTTCAAGCTTGCGCTCTCGATTCCAAGAGGGCCATTGACCTCAGCAACTCCCTTAGGAGCAGCTTGACCATTGGTCACTCCGTTGCCGTTTGCGGTAGACATGATGTTGAATATACTTTTATCGTGATTAGATTTTTGTTGAAGGCGGGTTGTAGCGAAAGATACGTGAGCGATATAGAGTTCAACAAATCTTCGGGCAGCACCATCTCTCTCTTTATACCTCCGTTTACCATATAACCAAGAACACCTAGTCCCAGATTCATGGCCCGTCTTACAGACAGCTTGTCGATCAATCTCCCCTTTGACTCCTCCAGAAGTCAACTCAGAAGTCAAAGTGCGATTCACAGTTCAGCGAAAGGCATTCGGGACTTCGGGATTTCGGTTTCGCGCTGCTCGTGCTCACCGTGGGCTGAGAGTGAGCTGCCTTTGCTGGAAGCCATTTCCAAGTCTTAGTGTAAGTATGGGCGTAGTCTCTCGTATTCACCAGTGAGGGCGCATCTGTGAGACGGCTACGGATGCCAGTGTGATATCGAAAGGAACTTGGCGGAGCGCATTAGTGGAAAGAAGGTTGACGCGAAGTGTGGTCGTTGCGCTGGTGCCATGGGATGCAGAAGGCAATGGTGTGTTGTTTTGATAGACGAGCAGTGGGATCGGCGCATGGGGCTGCTTGTGCGAAGATCAGTGCGGGACGCCTCACTGACAGCAACAATTGTCTACGGAGATATCTTGACTTTGGTCTCTATTTTCTAAACAATTCGGACTGCTTTATCTACTGAGTCTTTTCCAATAGGCTTGTTGCGAAATCCGGATATAATTCTGATATCCAACCCAACCTGGCGTCTCAACTCTCTCTTGCCGAGGCCGCAATACGCAAACGAGCTTGCTCATCCTTATCTAGCTCGCCCACTAGTGACAACTGGTATGCGGCTACTGCACTATTCATCCTTAGAACTCTGCCTTTGCACAGACAACATTAAGCTCTCTGATCGCCCACTACACGTTGCCAGCTTGAAACTATGTTTTGAGATACGAGACCGTTCCTCAACTATCGAAAGCTCACGACGCTGGCCTCTCAACTCAATCCATCTCACCTCTAGGGCCCCCACATTCGTATGTATGTTTCGATTCGAGTTGAAGGTTCTGGTTGGTTCTTAAATTCCATGTTTTGCAAGACTGCAATATTCTTACGTTGTTATTCTCATGCTTCCTACAATTCGTTTCACACTTTCTCCTACTCTTTTCTAGCATAGAAGTTCCACCCGTTGGCTCCTAGTTCCCAACAATTGTGCAATCATCCAATCCTCACGGATCTATCGTCAGCTTTGCGGGACCAAAGAAGACTCAGTGCAGCCATATGAGTTTATTTTCAGTTCAAGATGGCACTTTCTAAGCCCTTTCACCAGCTTGCAATCCCCTCATAAACAGGTCCTTTTCCACATGCCATCAATCCATCCCTTCGTGTAGTTTTTCTTATCGCCATGCTCGAACTTTTAATTAGGAATTTCATTCTCCTTCCTTCTCGTCTTGATTGATTGATTGATTGATTGATTTATCCTTTTAACGTCCTGTGTAAGTCAAAGACTATAGTAGGACGGCTAGGCATCTCTAAGAGAGCTTCGCGGGTCTAATCACACACAAAACAACGAGGAAACTGGTTTTTTTACTTCGCGGGGGTAAAAATGAAAGCGAGCAGGAGCGTAGACACATCCTAAAGGGACTATACCAGCCGACCTTCTCGTCTTCCAAACCGCTTCAAAAGTAATATTTTTGATTACCATACGGGACGACTATTGTTGCTTTTGCCATTCAAATTCGAGAAGTCTCTTTCTTGGCTGCGCTCCTGGTTTTCTGCTTACTTTTTACATGCAAAGGAGGCACAAGTGACGGACATACGGGGCGTGTGTATAATCTCATCTGCGATCTTCACCTTTATCTCAGTCACTATAATCATCCATAAAGTTACTATCGCCATAATCATCTATGACTCCGTCATCTGGTTGCCTCCCTGGGGAGCTGCCGCCGCTTCCTTTCGGGAGTCTAATTTCAACTACCCTCTCACGTTGTACTAATGTCTCACCTTAGTACCCCATCTCAATCAACTAAACTTAGAATATCGTTATTATAGAAGAAAAGGTTTTATTAGATTCTAGGTAGAATTAATTTCAAAATATTGCATAATTTACTTCAATTACCTTAAAGTAACCCGTGAGTTATTAAAATAATTACTTTCTTACTTTAAATCTACGTTATATTACTCTAATCTACTCTAGAGCTACTTATATAGCTAAAATAATTTTAGTCCCGGTAACTTAGTCGGCATCAATCGGCTGTGAATCCCCTTTGTACCACCCATATTCGTGTAACCCCAACCTACCCCCTTTTTGGGAGAGCTGCATGTCGCTTCGGGAAGCATGTGGCATAAAACTCTGCAGAACCCCCGCATTTCCATCTGTGAAAGACATCAACAAAATCAACATGGCTCAAAGTCCAACGCGAGGCAGCTTTTTGTCAGTAGTTCCGCTGGAAATACGATTGAAAATCTACAGACGCGTATTGATCGATCGCGACCTAGCTTGTTCCTCACCCCAATTCAAGCGCATGGCCAACCCTCTCCCCTCTGAGTTGGAATTAGCACCAGGTCTCCTTCGAACAAACAAGCAAATCTACCACGAGGTTCTACCCATTCTTTACTCCGAGAACACGTTCATGCTAGACAGAGCCAAAAGGTTCCTCGACTGGCTCCTGGAAATTGGGCCAGCGAATATCAAGCTCCTGAGGTCGATTCGAATCCGGCCTTCCGCGAACTACTCCGAGAGCGGAGAAGGTTGGATGGGAGGTGCTAGTGATCCAGATTATTCAGGCCCCACTTGGCACAAGGCATTGAACAAGCTTGCAGATGAAGCTACTGGGTTGGAGAAGTAGAGTTGTATTTCGATTGTGAGGATGAACTTAGACATTATGGTGCTGGAAAGGACTTGGAGTTTGTACGAGCATTAGGAAAGATGAAATCACTGCGGGAGATAAAGATGAATGGTTATTTCGCGAAGAATTGGCCGTCATATCTGGAAAGTAAGCTAAACATGCCTGTTTGGAGGCCAGAGGGCATGGACCGACAAATGCTGGGGTGGTTGAGGAAGTTCCAACGAGGGACAGAGAGTTTGATTCCCTAGATGGTTGTTTAGTAAATGAAGTTGGTTCACTTGGAACAGATCAAGCTATTTTTTCATCCTCCTTTATTCCCTTTCCAACGGGTGTTGAAGAGATTTCTTCTCCAGACTTTCTGGAATATTTCTATTTACTTTATCCCTAGTATGACCCACTCCCGCGACGACACCGATGGTTCCCATCGGTACAAATATCCTCGGTTGACCAAGCCTAGTCTCTGGGGGTCTTATGAGAAAAGAACATCGTACTCACTATATCTGATCTTATAATCCGGGTAGTAGGGTTATACGGAACATTCTTAGCAGCCCGAGAATCCTCGATCTTGTCGAAGAGCTCCTTATAGTAGCTGCAGAGCGGATTACTTTCTATACGCGTAATCTAGCAATTCTCTGCAAGTTACCGGAACATGCATTGTATCCTGTTCCTCGTGTGGTAGCTCACCGGTTTTATGAAAGCGAGAGTCTCTTGATGTTGATATATGTTATTAATACCGAGTTTTATTAATTTTTCTATAACGACTCTGGTGCCGACTGCAGCAGCTTCAATAGCCTGTTAGTTTAATTAGGAGCTCCTCGCCATCAGGTATTGTCCCTGGAGACTTCCAAGAAACGTCATCAGGGGAATTCACCGATGAATTCTTCAGGCTTGCAAAGCATGAACTACTTGAAAAGCGAGGCTTGGCCATCAAAGACGAAGAAGGTAGGAACCAGGGTAAAACTTTACATTACAGAGCTGTTCAACGCTTTTCTTATGTTTTAAGCAATATCTAAAATAAATAAAAAAGTAAACTGAAAACCCTCACTGTTTTCAAATACTAAAACCTGAATACTTAATTCTAAAAACTAAAGTTAATTTAAAGTCTTATTAGCTTTTATGAATTATTTATATTGATTCATACTCATTTAATCCTAGATAAACAAACTCCGAAGTACAGTACAATATTTGAATATTACCCCCTATTTATCACCCTTACATTCGTACCCCTCGTCCCCGTTCCAAAAAGCGCGACACCTTAGAACCTATATGTAACAAAATAGGCGATACTTATCAACAACAGTTCCGGCATCTGCTAGACGGTCTAGTGGTCAGGTCAACGAACTGTTAAGAGGAGGAGTGTGAAATAGGATAACCCAGCGACCGATAAGATAACAACGAACAATGAACTGAAACGAAAAACGAAAGACGAAAACAACGTACCGAATCGACAAGGAATACTTCACTGTCGTAAGACCTGTCCATTTTTTCCCTCCACACCAGAGTGATTCATGCGACAGGAGAGTGACGACTAGCATTATTTATAATGTTTCAAATCTACGTCTGCTATCATTAACCTGGATTGAAGTTGAGGTTGATTCAAGTAAATATCTGGTCAAGTTTCCTGCGAGGTCAATATATACAAACTCGGTAATTTTGAAAGGGAAAAGGGGTGAATGAGGGGAAGTAACACAACGGTATTCCACGCCGCAGCACTTACATTCTTGACCTTCAAGTAAGACGAGAATCCCAGTGACGTGTTACGGAGGCTACCATCTCGGTTTTATTCAAGCCGTACTAACCTTTATAAGTAAAGCAACGACCAAATGTGTTTTGGATTCTCACCAAGAATCTAAGACATGTAAGATTACCACCGAATAGAAGACGCTGGTCAATTCACAAAACAACCTAGCAGTCGGAATTATCTAAAAAGCTCTCTCATTGGAGGTACAAATTATGGCTTCCTGTTTAACTCACCTATACCGACAGCTTCGTAGACACCAAGCCTTAAAGTCTGAGAACCGAAAAAACAATTCCAAGTTCAAAATTTTTGTACAATGGGCAGAACGCCATAGGCAGCTTGATGCCTGCCCTACGTTCTCGGGCTCAGTCCAGACAATCAAGACGTAACGAAGTCACGAGCCCTATTTCTACCATGCAACATGATTTTGTGGAATTTCATGTATCTAAGTTCATAAATCTCTATTCAACGACTTCTCAAGGGCCGCCATTTACCAAGCCGCACCAGGAAGCTCAACTGTCACTTGTCAGCTGAGAGCCGTGCCCATCAATCATGAATTTTGCAAGCTATATTCCCTGTGCTTTGTTCGATTTTGGGCTAGCCGCTCGTTTCAACCAGGTTTGTGTATTCATCCACTCTCGTGGCCACAACAACTCGAGATTCTGGGCAAGGTTACCTCCATAGACAAGGCTGAGGTGGCTATTCTCCTCCCGCAACTCGTCTTGTTTGTGTAAGAGAAGGCGAGCTTGCAAATATCTGAATCGTCGATACAGAAGAAAGTTTCCGTTAGTGGCAAGAGTTATGGGACATATATGTGCGGTAAATCTCAAGTCTTGAGGTGAATTGATTACTGCTTGCTCCTACAGATACGCTATCAACACAGTTCCAGTACATATCGTTGTACAAACTTTTCATCCCGTATCGTACACCCAGGTCTTCCTTTTCAAACACCTAGGACTGCCTGCCACCTGGGAGATCCTTTCCAGGAGCCCCCTCAAACGGCAAATCCATCATCTTGCTCCTCAAAGACACCAGCTCGTTCTCGGTTCCCGGGTTCGCAAACTCTATTCTCGTAGACATAACCGTTTCATCCGACAATGCATCCAGTGTTCTGAGCGTCCTCCGCATGTAGGCAACAATCTTTGCCAAACTTTTCACATCCACATTCTCGTCCGCCTTGAAAAGATTCCTCCAAACAGCAGCTGCCAACACAGCATCTCCCTTCGCCAACCCTTCGTCGTATGCCGCGAGCAAACCCCTCCATTGGATGAATAGATCCTTCAGATATTTGTTACGAGTGCCTCTGGCATGCATATTGTGATTTATTGTCATGCGGTTTTCGGCATCGTAAAAGAAGTGGTCGAGGATATGTTGCTGCCACGGCTGAGAGGCGGGATTGGGGAAACAGCGGAAGCGGGTGGAGAGGAGGTACATGTGAAGCATAGTAACTTGCGACCAGGTACTGAATGTTGGCTTGAGTCCGACTTCTGTGAATTGTCAGCATCCGATGTCCGTGTTCAGTTGTTTGCGCTTTGCGCTTACCAGTATGCCACCAACTATTCCCTACTCCCAAATCTACCCCATCTTCAGTTTTAGGCATTTCTGCCTCATACTTCCCTGCTTGTGGAATGGAATAGTCTGCCTGGTTTCCACATTCCTTGTACATAATCTCAGTTGCACCATAAGCTGTATAGGTCTCTGTCCCGTGGCCCGTCACTCGTTTCAACTCCGCGAGCAGAGGTTTCTTTAAGCCAGCTTTTGCTTTTCCTTCGGCGCGAGCAGGTGTAACAGGTGGAATTGAGGTCGCCGGACATTGATTGGGAATCTCTGCGAGTCTTTGCTGGGTTGTTGTGAAGGCTCGGGAGGGAGAAAATCGCGACTTTTGTAACTGGACCAAGATTAGAACCACGCTCTAGGAAGAGCCACAGAATACTTACTGAAGATTGCGATTGACGTTGAATTGCTCGTAGGCATGATGTGCATGTTTTTGAAGCCATTATCCTTGTGATATTAGTGACAGGAAGCAGCTCGAGAGATTTATTTACACAGTTGATTTAAGATGTCATAGATATCGACAGGGGTCGGACCGGAAGAACTTTGAATCCGACCTCCCACCTCGACGACGGAATTTTTCAAACGTTGTTAAATATATCCTGAACTATTCCTACCTTCCGAGTAGCATTTACTCTATCTTCTGTGCGATTACTTTCCTTCTGCGATTTATTTCATTCTAAGTTCCGTTCTCTTTTATTTTAGTATCAAAGTTAGCATTTCTTGACTTGGTATGGATTTTGCATTTCTATTCTTCCAATAAGTAGGTATTCTTTGCTAGGTTGACCCCCACGGCGTGCTTGCTTTTGATATTGCACTTGCTTTTTGACATCGGGCTTTGATAATACCAATGCTAGGTCTGGTGCCGTTCATTGACAATTGACTGTACTTACCAACGAATCTCCTAACATGAGTTAATCTCAGAGGAGCAGCTTGATTCTTCTCTGTAGGGACTTGGGAGTGAGGGCTGGCTAGCTAATGAGTAAATATATCCACTGACAAAGAGAGGTTTCCGAGGGTTCTGGTAACAGTCATGCTCAGATGAGATGCTAGATACCAAGGTGCACGTTGCTCAGCCTTCTTTTTGTCTCTGATCAACCTTGGAGGTCGGAAAATAATACCATAATTCGGCTGCCCCATCTTTGCCATGCCTTTCGTCCTTCCTGGCGTACTTTGCCTTCCAGATGGTCAGAATAAGACTCGCAAGAACCGTCAATCCTACCGAGATCGACAGGAGGGTCGAGATGGAAGATTGATTTACTGGAGAACGATGTTTTCGAGGAGGCTGTTAAAGCACAGGATTAATTTGGCGGGGGAGACCATTTGTCTGCTCTTGTCTGGGTTTGCATCGTCCGTGAGAATAGAAGTTTCATAGTCGACGCATTTTTATATAGGCTTGGAGGACTATCTATTCTATCTCTGTAGTTAGAATAGCCCGGAATTCGTATAGAGTTGGATACGGTACTCCGCTTATCTAAATTATCTCGAATTCTAAAAGGTGATTGATTTGTTTGCCCATCTCAGAAGTTTACTTTAATTAAAACGTCTAAAATAATCCGCTTAATAACCTGAAGCTGATTAATTAGGGGAATTTTATCCATTTGCACCTCCCTGGAAAAAAAGATCTGCAAAAAATACAGATTCAGAACTTAAAATGGTCGCCAAGTTTGCAACTTTTTCATCTCTCTACTGTTCTCAAACCGAATCCTTCATCAACTAAACCTAAACGGCCCTCACATCCTCACCACCCATCTTCCACCCCCTCGCTACCCAAGCCTTCATTCCAATCCTCACCTTACCCGCGTGCTCCTCAAAAGCCCCCAAATTCTGTATCTCTTCCCCCAAAACAATCTCCGCCCTTTCCATTTCCACCTCACCATACCCTGGGAATAGCATCTCTTTCGCTAACATAAAGTTCCCTACCAATTCCCCCAAGTTTTGGGCTTCGGTGTATGTTGTTACTTGCTCAATGGAGACATTGCGGAAGCCGCCGAGTTCAAGCTGATGTAGGAGCCAGGAAGCAGTTAATTGGGGAGGAGGAATAGCCAAAAACGAGGCAGGGGTCTGGGAGGGGCGGATAATAAGGGAAGTGGAGTTAATGGCGTTGAGCCAGACGCGGTCTACTCCCATCATCAGCAACCAGGCGAACAACATATCAAACTCAAATCAAATCTGAGGACTAAGTAGGGTGACACGGAAAGCAGACGTACCAGCCCAGGAACTCAAAACAGCCACCCCACCAACCTTCAGCACGCTGAACATCTCCCTCGCCATTTTGCCGCCCCCGCCCGCATCCCCAACAATCGGTAATCCCAAATTCGTCACCACATGGCTAAAACTTCCTTCCTCCAGCCCCTCTAAGAGATTCCTACAATCCAACACCTTTGTCTCAACATTACTCCATTTCTTGTCTTGGATCAGCTGTTGTGCAGCCTCGATCATCGAGGGATTGATATCAGCAGCTACAATTTTCGCTCGAGGATACTTGGCTTTGACTAATTCCGTGACAATTCCAGGGCCAGATGCGTTGTCCAGGATGTAGGACGAGGAGGTGATCGGGGGCGAGATGCCTTGAAGCATAATGGAGGCAAGCAGCCGGGTTGAGTTCCCGGACATGCGCTCGTAGGCAGTGGCGTAGGAGAATTTGGCCGACATGATTTCGAAAATATTCGTTCTCTTGGGAATATAGTTCTGGAGAATTTTGGGTTCAAGAATGTTTGGAAATGGATTAGAGATGCTGTGCTGTTGAGAAGTGGGTAAGTAACTGGTTATTATACTTCTCCTGCTCAGCCTACGACATATAGGTACTCCGGGGCCTGTTGGGGCTAACGAGGAAGCGAGAGGCTCGGGGACATTTGAGATGTGCTCGGCGACTTTTCTCAACGTGAAAACACTGATATTTTGATTTTTAGATGGATTTCAAAGCACTTCAGAGTCACCGGATGACTCCTTTTACTTAATTGAATGACTATTGTACTGGGCTGCGGTGCAAGAGTTCCGTGACTATCGACTATAATGAATGCTTGGCGGTGATGAACAGGGGTAAGCGAGGGTGATGGAGACTTGGGAATGACCAACAAGACTTGGGTGATATTAGAAAAGTGAAGTGAAATGAATAGTAGAAGCTTTTGAAAAACTCGGACTTTCTCTAGAAATTTTGAGATTGTATTGCTGGTTACTGCTCCGCCTTGAGTTTCCGAAGAACTTAAGACAGGCAATGACTACTCAATCCTCGTCCCAGGGCCGGGTTATTGCAATATGTATTTTAAATGCTTACCTCTTCGGATAGTAAGCTAATAATTCTTCTCAAATTCTGGCACTGATGATGGACAGAGATGGAGATCTTAGAAAAGAAGAGAGCAACTCAGAAGGCTGAAGCGGTAGGATCTTGACTGACGGGCGTTAGAACGGGGAGAGCTTGTGACTACACGATCATGTATGTTGGGTAATAAGACAATCGCTGCCTTTATTTCGTCTGGATATATATTGGCTATTCATAAGCCCTAGTCTTCCGAGATTTGGGTTTCGGACTGCGCTTTCCAACCTCTGCGGAGACCTTTTACCAGCTGGTGGAGACAGGCGGAGGAGACTTAAGATCCTGAGCGATATAGATTGAAATTGACGGACAGGAGGAAGAATGAAGATGATTTGGGTGAACTGCAGGGATTGCAGTGACTTGGGCTTCGATTGAACGCAGTCGCCGATTTGCTTTCAGATTCTTTGGGGCAGCTTTCGGTTAAAGTTTTTTCGCTCTCTTGGCCTGAATGGTGGCTAGAATTGAAATATCAGACGTTCAACACTAGTTCTCCTAGATTTCAAGGACATATCTGGGTTACGTTCTAGATGAAGAGAAATGGATTCTACGCCTTCATCTGACCATTCTCAGCCCCCTCTCAAGCAGAAAGTCTCGGCGACTCCCAAAGTCTCAGCCTCATCATAAATCGGATGATACCTCCATTGCAGAATAATCCAAAGTAGAAATTGTCTTTCCGGGATCTAGGACATGAGGGGGGGTATTTGCTGGCCATGGCGCTGACGGACGATACACGCCTGTAAGTAAACTCATACAGAGATATTTCTCAAGCTGCGACTTGTAGCTACATCTTTAAGCAATCGCTCGACTCTAAATATCTGGTCGTAATGGGCCGAGGGAAGGGAGCCTCCATCGTCAAGAAAGTTGTGTGACGGCTCGGAAAAAATAGTTCATACCCAAGGTAAGACTCTGGAGAACGGCCTTCTTTTCTGCAAAAATCATCCGATCATCTCATCTTCGTAATTTCAACAACAGGAAACCTCAACAACCCCCGCGAGAGGGAGGAGCCGGAGACAGGGTTGGAATTCAGAGCTGTTTCTCCAGGTAGATCTAGACCTTATGATCTGTAAACTTCAGAGTATCTTGTAATTCGAACTTATTGTCTTGAGTCTACCTGTAAAGAGTCGATCGATTCTGATAGAAGAGAGAGAATGGAGCCGGCTGGCAATATTATGATTTCTCGTACAGTCCAGACCAGAAGATCCATATCATGATCATAACTCCCTCCATGACGAGCTCGCCAGTTTAAGGATCCTCTATACTGCAAAAAATCGGTAAATTGAAGGAAAATGAAGATGCAATCTCTTTTTTGTGAAAGTGAGGTTGTTGGGGGCTGAAGTATTGACACACTCGAGTGACCTAGATTAGAGTCAATAGACGAGCCATGCCGTTGAGTAGACTTCTGCGTTTTCTCTCATCAAGATTTCAGTCTTCAATCGGTTTATGTCCAGATTCTAGAGCCTGGTCCGTCTTCTGTGCAGCGTTGACTTGTGGAAATCACAGGTCGGGGAATTCCGTCGCGCGACATGCACGTCTGAGCGTTGTGTTGCACGACGGGCTTTTCCAGAGTCCAGATTCCGGACCTCATCGTGGAAAACAGGAAAATAACAAGTTGGAAATAAAGTGAGGCATTTTCAAGGCGCTCAAAAGAAGCTTCGAAAAGCTCTCAAGTTGACCGTCATGCGACTACATAGGAACGATCGCGCCAAGACATGGGAATAGCAAAGTTTTGGCAAGGGAAACATCCCAATTCTGGATGCCATGTGATGAGGGATCTGCCCCCTCCACGGGTATGGTAATTAAAAGCCGCCCCTTTCAGCCCTCAGGAGTATATCGGCCCCTGCATGAAGAATGTGCGCCGCGATCTCTATCTGCACTCCAACCACCATTCCTCCTTTCACGATGAGACACAGGTTCAGTACACAGCGCAGCACTAAGTGTTCTTCGGAGCAAGGTCCGGACCAAGAGGTGTCTCGTCTTGAAATGAGCATTTAGAATAGGCGATAAAAAATTGCAATCGAATGAATAAGAGGGGGCATTGAGACTTGAAAATACGATGACATGCTGTCCAATGGTTGCATCAGCCTCAATATTGACCCCTCCACACGGCTAGCGATTCCTGTCTGGTTGCTGAGTGGCTGATGCACTTTCTCCGGGACAGGGAGATCTGACAGTGTTCGAGATCGTGATGTGATGTTCCGGATCCAGACACCCTGGAGTTCAAGGCTGTCGTACCTCGTACGCCTGCTGCTAGGGGAAGATGAATCAATCAATGAAAGCAACTTGACTAAGTGTGAGCTGTTCATAAATATGAGGTGACAAAAGCCAGAATCTGGAATTCTCTGGTACTGCAGCATGAGTTGAAATTGAACGATGAATCTGCAGTGACGAACGACTTTCAACAGTGGGATTGGGCTCAGCAATGCAGATCTCTCGATCGTCAACTACGGATCTTTAAAGGTAGAATAGAATAGTACTGTGCAACGTGCGGCCGCAAGGACACCGCAGTGACCGGTTGTATGTGGCTTGACATTAGGAATGCGATATATGATAATACTGATTCAGAGGTTGATTTGAGAAGGATCTTGGAGTGTCCAGATCGCTGGGTCGCATAAAAGAGGAGATAGCATTTGTACTGTACAAGAGCAATATATTTATGGCAATGTAAGTGAATGCAGCCAGCTTTGAAAATAAATGATCCAGGGCACGGAGTAGAGTCATGAACATACAAAGTAAACTCTAAACACCGCTACATCGTGACACAAGCTCAACCTTATTCCTGTACCACAGGGTCCTCTCAGATTCTCTGCAGCAAGGCCAAAGCTTCTTTCGTGGCGTGTAGAAGCGCCACGACGCCTCAATAAAGATCCCATCGAGTTGCAACTTGCATTCGGAAGGGCGTCCGACCTGGCGAGACACTGCCACTTGACTCGAGCAAAAAAGGAAATGGACGCTTGAAAAGACGAACCCCTACTGAGGCCTAGAATCCTTTGCGTACTCCGCCATGAAAGTATGAATAAGAGTGTGGGGTGTGTTCATTTGCGTGATATTGGTAACTGTACTAGGACAGTTGCAGAAAGTGGCCGGGTCGTGCATCAGCCAGTCGCCTATTAAATGGCTCAAGGCGTTCGATATGGATTAGTTGTTGTCGACGCCCGCATGTCTCCACATCCACTGTTGGCTGTGCTGTCATGTCTTTGAAGAATCAATGGCCTTGTTGCTGTTGTTGCTGTTGGGAGTCCCTTGCTTGGCAGTACGTATTGTAGGACTGTCGTCCTGTAGTACTTCAGACATCTAACTAACTTCCATATTTGGACTAGCGCCGATGGCTTGTGTAACGTCAGCTTTCCGAATCCCGCGAGACCAACACAGCTCAAAACAACCGCGGCAGCTGGCCGAGATGTCTTCCTCTCCTCTGCACCTGATTTTACTCGCCAACAAAAAACAATTATATTGCCCATTGATCTGGTTCTCCTTGCCAGCGCACGTCCGAAGCTTTGCACTCTGCGCTTGAACCCGCCTTCGCTCTCCTTGCAAGATCCCACACCCAGCACTGTCCAGTCTGTCCCCAAGTTTGCGGAGAAAGCGGCATAACAGTAGGCTTCCGGAATTACCAAGCGCAATCGAAGGGACCTAAAAAGATGCCAAGTCGGCACCGAGCGTTGCGCACGGTACAGGCTAGTTAGAAGAGTTTGAATGGCGGACGGGATATTTATAGACGAGGTCTGTTGGCGTTTTTGGGGGCAACCTTGACTCTATGCGGTGTTGACACCACGAATTGCCAACTCAGACTACGGAGTAGAGAGGATACTCAGGAGAGGTTAAAGAGAAGCGATGCAACCGCTGTGAGCCTGCTACACCAACCGCCGTCCTTTCCTCTAAGCGCTTGAACCTTCTTTTCACTCAAGCGCAGCTACAGATTCCATTTTTGTGTCGGTGGTTATTTGGCCTGGATTTTCTGCAGCTTTGCGCAGGGTGGCCTGTCATCATGGCTTGGAGGAAGTACTGTAATGTGGGATGTGATTGACGGAGGCTGATCCCGTGATGAAAAGCTCATGTACCCAAGCAGACCCGAGGATATGGTCCGCGAATGAGAGCACACTCATTTTACAACTCCAACATTCAAATGTACGAGGCACAAGGTCAGGTCACACAGTCCCCCCGAGAACAGCTTACAAGATGGACAGGGCAAAGGAAGTGGCCTGTGTGTGGTATATTATAGATATTGCACGAAAGATGAGTTGTGAAAGTTGGGATATCAACGAGAGAACTCAGAACTGGCAAGTGAGGCAGGTTGAGACTCCTTGGAAATGCTGGATACTGAGGGACTCTTCAATAATTATTCCCTAGACATTGTCACATTGGTCTTCAAGTGCAGTCAGTCATAAAAAGGCATGAGCGCCGTAAGTCTACAGGTCTAGCTCCAAGGATTGCCCTTATGGCCCTATTAGGTTACTCCTGAGGAGGCAGGGCAGCTATCCGGTCTATCCCGGGAGACATAATTGTTCTATCCCATTCAATGCCAACTGCAGGATCCATGTATCCCTGCCTGGACTCCATCACAATAAGTTCTATCCCTTGAAGATCCATAGAGATTACACCTAAGCATGCTTACAGTCGTACAGCATGTGGCTCACAGTGGCTGCTATTCATCGCTTCCAGCGCTTCCACGATGCGGGTTAGACCTGGCGAGAACCTGAACTGAGTCTGACTCTCGCAGGTCAGCATTCCAGCAGTCTGGGACCTAGCGATGTCACTATTGTGTTCATTCATTTCGCTTGGACCAATGTTCTGTATCAGATATCCAACTGAATCCCCGTGTACTGGGCATTGGCTCGAATTGTATAACAGGCCTCAGCCGCTCTCAGGCTGTTGGAGTTTCTGCTTTCCCTTCTCCTGTCAAATCGATGCCAGCGATTCTGGCTCTTCAAATACTGTCGCCACTATTCCCACTCACTCATGTCCATCAGCGCTTTACAATATCCTATCTCCTGAGATCTAGATTTCCTAGTTACTGCCTTTTCTTTAAAGATCAACCTCGACATTCTTGGTTGATGATTACTCTGACTCTGAGCCTGGGCCAAGTCACGACATCTTGAAGATTAGATCTCTTGTCAGTGCTTATAGTCCCGTCTCGCCCGCAATTTGATCGCTCTGCGCCTCGACGGCCATATCACCCACGCATCGAAAATGCAGGTCAACGACAAAAACATCATGGATATAGCCATGGTGTTGAGCTATGAACATGAAAATTCGAAGGACTCAAATCCAATGTCGCTGCGTAATATGATGACCAGCGATGAGCATCAAGACACCGACAAAGCGCCATCTCCACCATCCTCGTTCTCAACGGTCAACATGGAAACTAACCTACCGATGGAGAGAGGGCTACCTGCTCTTCAGTACTACGATGATTGCGCTCAGGATCCAAACGTCTCCAATATGCAACTACTGGACAGCGCAAGGAGACGACAGGTGATTCAAGATGTCTATCCTGCGATCCGTGTGAATGGGTCCCACTCTCCTCGCCGAAGGTATTCTCAGCATCGTCGGCGCTCTATGAGCAGTCGCCCACATTCTAGCAGCAGCGCCTCATCCTGCTCCTGCTCAGCATCTATATCTCCTGCTATGTCACATATTGTAACGCAAATTTCGACTCACACATTGCCCCGTAGGCTAAGGACGTCGCCCAGCAAAGACGGCAAAAAGACCAGGGGAAATGCTACGCACTCAAACCATCCTTACACTCAGGAACAAGTTCATTGGATTCGATATCACCGCGAAGACTTGGTCCTCGACTGGCCAGAGATTCTGATTGTCTATCGAATACATTTTCCGCATCCCAAGGATTGGAGGGAGTCGTGTCAGTGCCTCAACTCGCGGTATTACCGTGACAATAAAATTGAGAAGAGGGATGAGAATGGAGAGATCGTCCTTGACAAAGATGGCAATGTGGTGATGATAAAAGAGTTGATCAGGAACCGGAAGTTGAAGAAAGAAGGTGGGAAAGAAGCTCCCAGGACGAGATTCATTGAGATAGCGCCTGGATTGGCATGCGGTATGGTGAAAGATCCAAAGGCAGTGCCCGGTGCATACTGGTGGGTCCGAGAGGACCACAAGGTTGAGGCAAGGAAAATATATGATGCAAGAACAGCTGCTGCTGCTGCTGCTACTGCAACTGCAACTGCTACTGCAACTGCTGTTGCAGCTGCTAGTATGTCTAACCATACACACTCGTCTAGATACCCATACTGACTACAATAGGCAACCAGCTTCAGTCCATTACTCCCACCTCCTCCTCTCAACTCAACACCGCAAAACTCTATTCACCAGTCCAAAACTATCCGATAAAGGCTTCTAAACCAGCGTACACTTCTGTTGACTCACAAGAGCGTGAACGGTTCGTTGTCGTGGAGAGAAACGGCCCCGACTCAAGCCCACATTTTAGGGACGGGTACATGTTGAGCGGCTCGAAATGGTAGTTTTTTTCCTCGTTTCCAACAGCAAAAGTATCTGTCTGCCTTTCTTATTTTTTATCACCAGCATAAACTTCGCATCCGATTACATCAACAGACGCTTCAAAACTGCCGTCGTCTTCTCATTCTATACCCGGCATCGGAGTTGGAGGTTTTAGTAGTCTCTTCTCAGCGGTTGGTTCTGTTTACACAGCGCAACCAAGGCGCATGGTAGAACACACGGGTGGCTATTTTGTACATGTCTGCGGTCTTTACTCGCGAGTGCTTTACAATTATATGGTATTGGCAAAGGTAGTGGATACCTGTCAGGGTTTATTTAGCAATTTTACATGGGTTGTAGGCAGTTTTCAGGAGGAAATTGTCAGTAGCATTTGGGCTTCATATCAATGAAGGCAGCTATGGGAAACAGGTGTTACAATTTTAATTATCAGCAATTTCAGTTCGCGATATTGGTAAACGAATAAATCAGCGTACTGCGCAATCGTTTCGTGTCTTGGGCCGTGCTTCTCATACAATAAATCCACCTAATACTAAATGCTCTAAGCAGCTCGAAAAGCTAATACCACAATATGCAACTTCACATCAGAAAAATATCATAACATTCAAAAAGTCTCCTGATGCTCCAGCGCTCCAACTTTGTATTTTAAGCAGCTTAAGATACATTTCTACTTACCGTTAATCCTCGCCAATAAAGTGCACCAAGATTTCCTTTCCTTGAAAGCAACTTCAACACTAAAGTCAAAGTCAAAATAGCACAAAACACCTAACTGAGCATCCCAGCCCCCACAAGACATTGATCATTCAATCCAGCATAAAAGAATAACTACAACCATCAAGTTTCAACACCATCATGACACAACTTACCGCCTGTCAAACTCCAACACCGCCGCCTCCCTATTTACCCACCCTTATCACCTACTTACCCACCCCAACATCCAATCTACTCTGCCTTGAGCTTCTTTAGACAACCACAGCCTAAAAACAAGCGGTGACAACAGATTACCGCCCGGCAACTTTATCCAGCCATACAGCTGCCACCCAGCTACTCTATCGGATCAGGAAAAGACTGAAAAGGAGGGGACTTCCAAATTGCTCCAGGTTCTCAGCAACAGGCAACTGTTCTAGTGTATTCTCGCACTCTATATGGCATCAAAGGCGCAGCCAAAACGACGCCACAACACCGTGAACTTCCAGCGCTTAATCCTGGCTTCCCTAGTGTCGACAAGTTCGCATGCGACACTATTCCCCAAAAGGCATCATACCAAGAACGACTGCATGCAGAAGAGAGAAATGCGCCCCATCATTCTCCAACCCCAACTCCCACTCCCCAACCTCCCCCGCCCGGGGACACTCCCCGACCAGCGCCAAATCCATGGAGATCTCCAGTAACCATGAGTTGCAGGTCGCGAGCTCAGGCGCCAGAGTTCAGCCCCCTGCCACCACCTGGCTCTACGCTTTGAAATCGGTCGAAATCAAAACCGCAACTAATGCCTCATGCCAACATCCAGCCCAAGCATCGGATGATCACGGAATCGACAGGTCGAAGTTAGGATCCTGATCCCGACGAGCTGAAGTGAGATCGTCTGAGATACTTCCTGATTTCCCACCGCTGCAATGCGCCTTCTGCGGTGCTGGTTTAGGGATCTCGATCTCACCGAGACCATGCAGAGGGTTTCTTTGGGTTGTTGTCTTTGTCTTGGGGGTTCTTTGTTGGGAGAATGGCTTTGTGTAGTTAAGTCTTAATGACGCTGGGGAGTTCCCGCTTTCCGGCTTCTGTAGGCCCTGACCTGAAGGTACGGTGAAACTACAGCAGCTGAGCAGCCCCAACAGATTTATGTCTCAAGTCTGGAGAAAACCCCCCCTTAAAAACACCTTGTAAGATGATGGATATGTATTTATTAAAAATGCAATCTAAAGATAACTCCTGGATATGACTGTAATGTATGTTGATATTTGTAGGTAGCTAGGTAGTTTGGGAGCGGTAAATTAGGGTAATGAGATACATGCTTAGATTGTGTTTTAGCGACCGGTGAGTATCTACCTACTTTTGGCTAGATGACATGTATGCGTCCTGGGCAGATTATATCCAAGGTCACAAGTCCATGGCAAAGAACATTCATTTTACATATATTCCTACGAGCTCAGTGCATTTGAAGGACCAATTCACCTGAAGGTATTGCTTCCAAGACCTGACAGCTTTCGAGTAACTAACTCGGAGCAATACCGCCAAGCCAACTCTGAAGATCTAACAGCCTTCCTCCAATCCACGATTCAGAACCGGTGCAACAATCTTTCCAACTCCCCGAAACAGAACTCTCGTAACGCACATCTTGGTAATTCACCTGTGAAAGCATCAGTCGGACAAAAAGCATATTTCTAGAAAAGAATTGCACATCGCGCTCTTCTCCCGAGGTCCGAGGAGATCAGTCATCAATCACCGAGCTGTATTTCTATACATGCGCCACACGACTTTTGATAAATTCTAGCAGGTGAGAGTTCACATTGGACGGTTACTATACATGCAAGAGTTCCAAAGGAGAAACCCTCGTGCACATGTAAATTAAGCTGATAGCTATGAGGAAAATTGAAGCATGGATAGGAGAGCAGGCCCCTTGCAGCCTCGCTTGGCCCCCTTTCTTTCGCGAGTTAAGGCTTGGCGCTCCATTTACTGCACAGTTACTGATCGGACTTCGCAATCAATAATTTGGGACTGGGGCACAACTGTATTGCTATACTTTAGTGTTTTTTCTTTCCAGATTAGTGTTTTTAAGACTTGGTTTTTAATACCAATTGTATTTCTCATCGATGCTAATTCCTGACTGCCTGAACTTGAGAAACCTGTGCTGGTCTTCGTTTCTCCTATCCTGTGTAAAGAACCATAGTTTTTCAATACTCTCGAGTTTGGTTTAGGATCGAATGGACAGTCGGATGACCTGAAAGTGCCCTCTCAACGAGTTGCTTCGACATTCTGGCCCGAACATACGGAGGATCGAAGGCCTGACAAGCCCAAAATATTCCCTAAAGCAAGGGCATAGCCCCCATCCAACGAATCCTCATCCACGAGGTTATGCCCTGAGTATTCATGGATGTTGAAGCAGAATTCTCTTGTATATCCCCAGTATAGCGACGGCGGTGGTGGAGGAGTTCTTCCCTAGGTATTTGCTCAACGCAAGCTCGACTTGAGAAGACAGGAAAGGCAGGAAGATATCTCTGCGCGACTGAGCGAGCAACATGTTAACACTCGAGTTCTGAAGGTCTTCAGTCCATATGCTACAAACCAATCAGTCCAATCTTGCCTCACTTCTTTCATGATGTGAGAAGAGACGTACCTGACCACCAACTAGTTGCCACACTTCTGTCCGAAGACCCGATGCCCAAGAGACCGCAGATTCGTCCATGACTGCGAGATGGCTTGCCAGTGTCCCATAGCAATTGTGGGCGTTGGATACTCTCGTAATGTATTATAATTAATTGAGAAGCGTCGCTGGTGTTGGAGAACGCGACTTCTGGAAGGGTTCCGAGCTACAGGGTGCCGAGGATTTGCCACTACAGTGCCTAACTTGACTTTCCCGGGAGACATCCCAAACATTCTAGCGAACTTGAATATTGGGATGGCCCATATTATTTGAATCAACCTTAATGCCAGGCTATTCCAAACATTCTAGCCGGCTTCAATGTGAAGCAATTTGACTTCATCTGAAAACTTATGTGGGGAGATTTTGTGGGTATCATCACATGCAGGTTTCAAAGAATGCTCAAGCCTTGTTAGTGATTAAAGTTATTGTTAAAGCTATTTGAGCTACTACACTTGCTATATCCGTAAAGCTATCAAACTCCCAATTAAACGCTCAGTGATGAGGGTGAGTGCCCAGATACTCATTTATGACCTGGCGAATCTGCTCTGAGGTATCCCTCCTGGCATGCCCTAATACGTTCCATATCCCCTTTTCGCTCCTCACTAATCTCTTTGTCATTCTTTTGGCCCGAGCAGCCCCGAGCGGCAGGCAGAGGTCGTATACGAGAACAGTTCAATCGACAAGTTGTTCTTGGTATTCTAGCCCTCGAAGGATGGATTGACGATCGATTCCTCCGTTTGGAGTTGTGAGTGGAGCCATGAATTGCCAAGCCCTGCTGAAGCCTAAGAGTCAGCATACGGCTTTCTCGCGAATGCTCATATTCAAAAGCTTGCAAAAACCGCCTCTTAAGAAGCGAAGAGAGTACTTTTAAGCACCTGGAGCAGAACCAAGGCGTACAAAACAAAACAGATGACCTACCAATGCGCGATCTGAACGTATTGTAATAAGGGACAATGTAACTTCATAAGCTGTGCATAACAACATGCGAGATCTTTTTCCTTCCAAATCCCCGGCCACAAGGAGGATTGTTTCGTCGGAAATCGGCTTGACTCACTTCTATTTTTATCCAGAGATACCTGGGTGAGATTTTGTAGATGTGGCAAACGAGACGAAAAGTTTTGCTATCAATGCCAGCTATCTCCTTGATATTCGACAAGGATGACTTACCCCATAACGTTCGAAGTCAAAAGGGATGGAAATTCTTTCAAGATGACGCCCACCGCCGTGGAGGCGGTCAAGAACAGTCATGTTTTCAAGTCTGGCGGGACTTTGTTCTGGTATAGCTTGCGTGTTTCGGAGAATGGATCCCTTTCTTCCGAATTTTTTTCGTCCAGGTCTGAATTAGTCTCCTCCTGATATTGCTCATCGTAAGAAACATTCTGACCAAGTATCATCATCGTGATCGTTATCAAGACGTAGCTCTCTTGAGAAAAGCATCGTGTGCTGTAGAAGCTCAACGTGTTGTAATATTGAAGTTTCTCATTGCTGATACTATAGTGGTCAGTAACAATGAGATCTTCAATCTGGTTCTGTACTGTGTTAAACCATTCCCTGACCTCGTAGTTAAGTCTTGTGATAGAAAGCTAGCGAAGGGATTTGCAGCCTTACAACAGAGTCCAGTCAATCGTTATCATGGTGAGGCCGTCCGCTTCCAAACTCTCCTTCATCAAACCATTGTAAGATGAAGCTCCCTCAGTTTACTAGGCTTGATAAGACTAGCAAGAAAGTTGTCTGTAGATGGTGGATCGCCGTCCCTGGCAAGAAACATCCCATATCATGATATCCCAAGAGAAGAGCGTTCAGAACTAATGGCACTGCCATCTTTCTAGCTCCATAGCGCACCAGTATATCCTCTCAAAAACGTCCTCTTCTCCCTGCAATATCACTACATGAGGTGTCGCCCCAAAATCAAGGTTGTGAGCCAATCCGAGTTCCAACTTCCTTAGATGCAGGACGTTACGGAGCAGGAGGACAACTTCATGTATGAATTGATCCTCACTCCCACCCCAGTCGTAAATCTCAAGGGGAATGAGGTTGCGGGAACCGTTCAAAAGGACATAGCAGTTCAACATGGCTGTGTCTTCTCTGTATTGACTAGGGAATCTGGATTATAGTTAGGAATTACGAGTGGTAAAATTAGTGGGCTGATGGTAGGTACTGTACCTGACCCGCAACTACGGTTCAGACCTCCGGCGGGATCCCTGCAATTCTAAAAGACACTGTAGATTTATCCGCGGTCCCAATTGTACTGCTTAGTGCTTATACCGAGGATTATTTGAGTTTGAAGGCGAAATGGGTAGAGGGTGGAGGGGTTGATTGTTGATTGTTGATTGTAGCTGAGCTGTCGCGTTGTGGAAGTGGTTTGAATGGTTTGAGGTTGGTGCCGAGGAATTACTGAATGGGGAGTAAAATCTGAGGAATGAGACGTGGGCTTCGAGGGAATAGAGTCCTGCCCATCATTTATAAAAATTCGGCATTATTCAGTTGCTCCATGCAATTTCAATGTTTCAGATGAATAGCGTATTCCAAAGCAGTTCGTACACTGTAAGGTTACCTGTGAAGGTTTTAGTTCAAGATGGATTATTCGTAAGTATGGTAATAAATAGAAAATAGAGGCTTCTATTTCCATCAGGAGCGCAATTTAGTATACTTTATCAAGCTCAAATGATCATTATCAACGGAATCGAATATCAATCACCAGAAGAGACCCCTTCAACCCCCTTTTCTCCTCGCTTAGCGGATTCTCAGCACTAGATTAGCGACCTAGTATCTGCATGAACTTAGGAAAAGGGCGCTTATAGCCCTGCCAACAATTCGGAATTCAAAATAAGCAATTACACTAGTGTGAAAGAAGACAAAGACACTCTAGAAGCTCTTTTGACCGTCCTTCAAATTTCCCCTCGAGCCTAGCAAGAAGTAAGACTTCAGCGGGTGGCTCGTCGTAAATCCAATATTTTACCTGATTTGTTTTAAGACCCAAGTGGATACCCGGTTTGTTTTGAATATTTAATTTATTTTGAACATCCGAACTCTTTTCATAATTCAAACAAAGTCGAATATTTAATTTGACGCGATACTAACATTCCTGGAGGAATCTGAGTGGAAGATGAAGCAAACTCTTACCACAATGGCTAGCACGCATTTGTCTCACAGAGCTACTCAGTCCTTTAGACTATGCTCTATTTAAAGGGACGCAAGGACAAGATGACCGGATGATCATCTATTGACAGGGAACATAACACAAGCTTAAGCGGATTTGGAAAATAGTGTAACCCGCATCGCGATTCCGAATATGATGGACTTTGACGATAGTATGAATTTCATTCCTGAAGCACCGAGAAACACAAACTATTTCTTAGCGATACCAACACTAGCACTGCCATCTATCACACCCCACAAGATCAGCGATCGCACAAGCCGCCCCCAAGCCTCCTGGCTTCCTTCTCACCAAGCCGAGATCATTGCCAGCTAGGAGTTCCCAGCAGGTAGAATAGATCTAAGCCTATTAGTTAATCCCGAGCCACTCAACCCCAACCCAGATGGCAATGTACTTCCCAAACTCGGCAGCCCAGTCGACCCCGCGCCATTCCCAACAAGCGGTAACCCTCCAATAATCGGAGCCAAAATCGGTCCTACCAACGGTACACCACCAACCACACCACCAAACAACTGCGCTGCTCGAGAAAGCAAGCCCGGACTGTCCTCCTCCCTAGGCAAGAGACCCCCGCCAAGCGTCGGCACAACACTTCCCCCACTTCCAACTACCGGTAACCCATTTAAGAGCTGGCCCACGAGAGGCCCAACAATGGGAATCGCACTCAGCGTACCCCCCAGCTGCTGCGCAGCTCTCTTTCCAATCCCCGATACTTGGCCCAGAATATCAGGAGCTAATTGCTCGACTACGAGTCCGGCTTCCGGGAGACTAGCAAGACCGGTAATAAGCCCGAGAGGATTGTTATTACTCAGATCCCCAGACCCGAGACTTATCCCGGAAAGGGGACCCGGGAGTGCGAGTTGGCGCTGAAAGATGGAGCGCTTGTCTCCGGGATCAATTTTGTGGTCAAGATTCTCAATTCCATCATCTATACCCTCAGTAATTGCGTTAACGTTATCTGTCACGGATATGTAGGTCGATGTTCTAGCGGGAGTTTGGGTGGAGCGGGCGGTGAGGCGACCGAGGGTGGCGGCCAGGATTTCGTTTTCTGGGAAAGCTTAATGGGAGGGAGAAAATGCTGATGAAAGGAGATGTATACCTTCTTCTTCATTGCGAGGAGTTATCCCCGTCCCAGCCGTAGCGCTCGCCCCTGCCAAACCTCCCAAAAGCCCCCCCAACCCAGCTGGCAAAGCACTGGCTCCAGTTGCTCCAGTCCCAGTAGCACCCGAGGATCCAGCCAGATTGGCGAGAGTGGCGTCGGTACAGGGCTGTCCATTTAGGGCATTGGTTTGAGTGAGGATGGCGCAGACGAAGGCTTGGATGTTGTCTGGATCAGGGGGGGTGGAGGACAGGAGCCCGATGGGTGGGGCCATGCCGGGGAGAGTTAGGGTTCCTTGGCGGGGCTGGAGAGGGAGGCCGTGGATGACGAGAGGTAAGGCAGCTAGTGCCAGTGATAGAGGGTAGTGAGGCATGGTGAGAGAACGATGTTTTCTTGGAGAGAGTGCTGAGCGGAGCGGGTGACTTGTCCTGCAAAAGGGGAGAGGGAAATGGACGTCGGACGCTTGATATACTAACCCCTTGTTTCCTGGGTACCATCTCACAAATCTGGGAACATTGAAATATAGTGCATTTCGACATCAACCCAGTCTTTCTCGCCAGCGTGCAAGTTCTCGCGGAATACAATGATTGTCCCGAGGCCAGATTCGACTCCAGAAACCCTCTAGGCCTCAGTTTGGGGAGAAGCCATCAGGTCCCCATTCAGTAACCCGAAGAGTACACTTCTCGTTGTGGCCAGAGAGAAGCGTAGGTATTTTCATAGAAGGCAAGTATTTCATGTATATTGCCAATTTGCCACTCAGCAGGTGTACGAAAGCCTAGCTTGAGAAAAGGTCGAGTTCCTCGATATTAAAATTGCCAATCTGGAGTGGAGGATTTGATCAAATGTGCCAATGTCTCGGAGCTGTGTCTTCCCTGGCCCTGTATCTGTGTCCAGAAAGGTGGTGCATGAGATCGCTAGCGGTAATCTGTCGTGCGAGTGTAGCACAGCGTTCCTTGAAACTGGGGAGCTAATTCTCGGGCATGCCGTATAATACATCTTTGAAAGATGGAAAGCCACTGTAAAGAAAGGAGGATATGGAAATAAAAGTAGAGTGTACCTTCACAGAAGTTGGTGCTGAAAATCTTGATTCTGTCGGAACTATGGTGGAAGGCTTTCGCTTCCACTGGGAGCTTTTTAGCGATATCTACGGCCATGATGCTCAGAAGTAGAAACTCATCTGCAAGTCTTGTACAGTACAGTACATGCTTACCTAGGTCTTAAATTCGGAAACCCTTCTAAGCAACATGCCATCAACTCCATTGCTACCGTATAAGGCTCCTGATTTGGGGCTGAGAAATCTCTCGAAAAGGGAAAGGCCTAAGATGTACGATCTCGCCTTCCTCATCATCGACCCCGCCCTTCAAACCCCAGCCTCCCAATCACCCTCGTCGCGGGTCGCTGCTACTTATATCTCTCCAAGCTACCACAACCTCCACGCGTAGCACAACCCCTAGCCCGGGCCTCCTTCGACCTTCAAGCTGGGTACGATATAAATCGAGAATATCCGGAAAGCCTCGCTCGAGATCTAGGCGGCACAGCATTCCCACCCCGTCATGAGAAGCAGTACTTGCAAGCTTCTTTACTAAATAAAACTAATGGCAAGCAGGACCAGCTAAAGACAGTATGCAAGTGCAACAGTGAAATATATAAGCGTTCGCCGGTATAGTGAATCTTTGGAGAAAATCTATGTGGAATTCGACCCCGCTCAATCCCGCTACGTCGGTCCACCATCACCATAAATAGGCGCTGCTTGAGATGAGCTCCTGCTTGGTCAGTATGTAGTTCTCACTGAAGCAGTACCTATCCATGAGGATCACCGCTGAGTCAAGGGTATTATATCGCTGAGCGAATTCGTCTCTTACTAATGAGAGAAGGGCGAGAAGGGCGAGAAGGGCGAGAGGTGGAGCAAATGCTGGTGATAGGATATATGTATATATATATAATATATTTAAATCAGGGTTGAAGTAATGCACAACCTGCGTCGTGTGAATGTGATTCTGAAATCACTAGCCTGGCCCTACTACTCCATCAAAGTTTCGCACAGCCTCCTGTAAACATGTAATGGGTACATATCGATCATTGCCTTGAGCAGCTCCGAGAAAGAGTATAATGTGCGGGAGATTTGACAATAGTGTTGCTTTGACCAATTGGAGAGGCGCCATGTCTGAATTTAATTGGCACTCCGGAACTGCATACTTGTCATGATTGGAAGGCTGTCCGAAGGTGGTATATAGAGCGGGGGACTAGAAGGAAGGTCTAGAGTCGTGGTACGTAACAAGACGACATAGGAGACTTTTGGATTCAGGTTCTATGAGCTTAGATGCGGATGCAAATAAGAAGCCTTGGATAAGTAGATTAGTATCTAGAGAATAATAGGGAGGCATTGGTGCCGCCGAATCCGAAGCTATTGGACATTGAGACATTGACTTTTTTTTGTTGGGATGAGAGGGGGACGTAGTTGAGGTCAAAGCCGGGGGACTTGTTTTGGAGGTTTAGGGTTGGGGGTAGGATGTTCTATTTGATGTTAGCATATCACAGCATGTTTTGAGGACAGAATGATCCATACGTCTTTAATCGCAAGTATCGAGAAGATTGCCTCGACAGCGCCAGCAGCTCCCAAAAGATGGCCAATTGCGCCCTTGGTACTGCTAATTGCGACCGCACTGGCGTGTGCTTTCCCTTCTGGACCAAGAATCAGCTCAGAGATTGCTGCATTTTCAGCAGCGTCTCCGAGAGGGGTACTTGTCGCGTGAGCATTGATGTAGTCAACATCTCTTGGTTTGATGCCGCCATTTTTCAGTGCTCTCTTCATCGCGAGGAATGCCCCTCGTCCATCCTCTCTGGGCGCAGTGACATGGTGGGCATCCCCGCTACACCCGTATCCCCGGACCTCAGCATATATGTTAGCCCCACGTGCCTTGGCGTGCTCCAGTTCTTCCAGCACGACAACACCAGCACCTTCAGAGATCACAAAGCCGCACCTATCTTTATCGAATGGCCGTGACGATAAAGCTGGATTATCGTTGTATGATGTAGCAAGAGACCGAGACCTTGCAAAGCCAGCCAGAGCGAGAGGGTGAATACAAGATTCGGAACCTCCAGCAACCATGACATCCGCGTCCCCAAAGGCAATAAATCGTGACGCATCCCCGATAGCGTGTGCTCCAGTCGTACAAGCGGTAGTAACAGCATGATTCGGGCCTTGCAAACCATACTTCATGGATATATGGCCTGCTCCGAGATTGATAAGAAGCTGGGGGACGAACAGTGGCGAAACTTTCTTGTAACCCTACACTAAGGTCTCAGCTGAATGTTTCTACCTGGGGTCGGGCAGAGCTCACTGTCTTGTCAAAGACGATGCTGGTGTTGTAGAGTTCCTCAAGATTCCCGATTCCACTACCCAGGCAAACGCCAGTCATCTCCTTGTCCTCTTGTGTATGTGGTCTCCAGCTGGCATCGTCGAGGGCCATATCCGTAGCTGCGATTGCGTATTGTGTGAACTTTGCCATTCGACGCTCCTCCCCCTTTACCAGCCAGTCTGAGGCCTGCCATTTGCCTTCATCCTTACTGCCCTCAGGCACGAGACCAGCGACAGTGCTGGGCAGTTCCCGCCATCGTAGTTGGGGCTCGAAATTGGCGATGCTGACAATGCCATTCTCACCTGCGAGGAGGCGACTCCAAGTTCGTCGTATGCCTACGCCCAGCGGAGTAATGGCACCGAGGCCTGTCACCACGACTCGCCGCATTGTTTGGTGATATCAGTGGTATTGGTGGTATTGGTGGTATCCATGTTCAATATGTCAGTGGAGTGAGTTGACGTGAGGTGAAGTGAAGCTTTCCAGCTTTCCAAGCGAAACCCCTTACATATTGACAAGGTAAAAACTAGCGGCTCGCCTACGAAGGGTAAGCTTGGGTCCGAGCCGAGCTACTTACTCGTTAATCGCACCCTGATCCATCCTGAGACATCAACGACATCTTCACCAAGTCAACAGCCTGGATGGTGAGCCCAACTCGCAGTGGGCAACGTCAAAGAAGATAAGAGTGTCAAACTCATTCAGCCATATCAACTGTAGACTAGGCTCTGCATCTAACACCAACACTCTGAAATTCTCATCGGCCTTATGAGCCCCAAGGCCAAGCCTTCAATTCTATAATCTCATTATCTTTGTAGCTGGCACAGTATCAGCCAAAGTGTCCCATCTTGACGGTGCAGATCTCAAGTTCGAAAGCCACAAATTCAATGTCCCAGCACAAATCATTGCTTGTTTCGTGCAAAAGGGTTATGGGGAAAGATAGCAGAAGTGCGACCGCCACATTCATCGTCCCGTTAGCACCAGACCAGCTGTCCTCTCAGAGAAGCCAGGAAATGGTTTGTTCCTCTCGCAAGCGCCACTTGCGTTTACTTCTTATCAGTGCATAAAAACCAACGTTGTTTTGTTTCTCTACCGTGCCGCAGCTTCGTTTCATCGAGCCGAGTGCATGGACAGCCTCTTGTTGCAAGCTTATCTTCCAGAAATTTTACTTGGATTTTAACCCTATCCTGCCCAATCGCAAGGCGGTTTACTTGGATATTTCCCGGCAGTGGCACTTTCCATTCCCAATCCACCAGGCCCGGGCTCTTCTATAGCATGGACTCGGGCTCTGCTTTTGGATATATTTGCACGTAAAATTGCCTTGGTGAACATCTGTGTTGGCCAGATAGTGCCATAATCGTTTGTGCTATACCCATTTGTCTGTGGGGATACATAATCAGGCGAATAATTGTCAAGAATCTTATCTGAACTTAGCCCCTTCCCCAGAGATACTGCTTCACGTAAGTCTGAGGTCTTCCTGGGTCTCTGGCTTTTTTGACCCCTGTGGCAACAATTAGGGAAGTCCTCGATCGGTCCACAGGGTTATATGCACAGTCTCTTCTTCATGGAAAATAGTTCTTCAGACCGTTGATCGTTCTCCGTGTCGCCGTATCGCCGTGTCGCCGTGTCACCGAGCCCTTTTACCCACCATGGCCTTACAATTCCAAAGGAAGTCGGCAGGAACGACAACTTCTAGGATACGACCTTATGATAGACTTGAGGATGATGGAGACTGGAATCCAAAGACGGAAGATGTCGAGGTTAGCAGTCGAGAGGTGAGCAGTGGGAGGGCAGTGTCAAGATATGACCAACCTGATCCTGTCACGGACTTGAAGCAAAGACTGTCAATGTGGGGTAAGTCTCCAAGTCCACATGAGAAGTTCAATGCTAAGTAACTAGATCCCAATTACCCCGTGGAAGAGAAAGAAATTTCGATCCTTGATACCTCATCCTTTGACGATGAAGTGGTCGAGGAAAACGAAGTCGAAGACTCTCCCTATCCTGAAGTTCGTGCTGCGGTACACAACTACGATGAGGATGTACCAGCCAACACCATCCGCTCTTGGGTCATCGGTATGCTTCTTGTTGTTGTTGGAGCTTCTATGAATACGCTCTTCTCCCTCCGCAATCCTTCAATTGGTCTCGGTGCACTCGTTGCCCAGATCATTGCGTGGCCCCTTGGTCATGGATGGGCGAAAGTTATGCCCACAGGACAATTCAACACTTTCGGTCTGACTTGGTCTCTTAATCCCGGACCATTCAACATCAAAGAGCATTCCGTCATTGTCGTCATGGCAAGTGTCAGTTTCAGTGCTGCCTATGCCACCGATATTCTGCTTGCCCAGATCGCCTTTTACAAGCAAGACTTTGGAATTCTCTTCCAGCTCTTGCTGGTTATCTCTACACAGTCAATTGGCTACGGAATTGCTGGTTTGATGAGAAAGTTCTTAGTGTAGGTAGCTTCCCTCGGGGTAGCAATATTATCAGGTCGTTGACAGAAACATAGATACCCCGCAGCAATGATCTGGCCCGGCAATCTCGTCAGCGTAACATTAATGAACGCAATGTACGAAAATAACGAAAAGAAAGACCCAACGATCTTTGGTGGTACCATCGCTCGTTACAGGTGGTTCGGATACGTCTGTGCAGGCGCCTTCGTCTACTACTTCATCCCCGGTTTCCTGGCCCAGTTCCTCAGCATCTTCGCATTCGCTACCTGGATCGCGCCCAACAACGTCATCGTCAACCAATTGTTCGGAGGCTCCACTGGACTCTCGCTCTTGCCCATTACATTCGACTGGACTCAAATTTCTGGATTCATTGGCAGCCCCCTGATCCCCCCATGGTTCGCCATCGGAAACACCTTGATCGGTGTCGTCGTCTTCTATATCATTGGTGCTTCAGCCATCCACTACAGTGGAACCTGGAGCGCAGCATTTCTCCCCATGAGTGACAGCGGAACCTACGACAACACCGGCAATGCCTATAATGTGACCCGAATTCTCACCCCGAAATTCACTCTTGATCTCGAAGAGTACCAATCCTACTCCCCTCTCTTCCTCTCAACCACATTCGCCATGTCCTACGGGCTATCGTTCGCTGCCATTGCTTCACTCATTGTTTACACTTACCTTAACCATGGAAAGCAGATCTGGCACCAATTCCACAACTCAACTAAGGAGGAGCCCGACATTCATATGAAAATGATGAGGAAATATAAAGAAGCGCCAACTTGGTGGTATATGAGTCTGTTCGGTGTGATGATCGGTCTCAGTCTCATTACTGTTCTGGCTTTCCCTACCAATTTAAGTATGGGTTTCTCTGCTTTAAAATTCTTCAATACTTGCTCCGTCTTGGACCTGTTGAGTCTTGGTATCCTCTTGCCCTTTGGATGTTTTTTTTGACCGGCTGACTCTGGATCATCTATTCACGTCCCGTTAAGCCAAAGCAATTAATGTTCAGAAAGAGAGACTTTCAAGCCCTCAACATTGCCTAGATACCTATCAAATCCCTCTTATTTACACTGATCTAACTAGTAATTTCTAGCATGGTGGGCATTCCTCCTCGCCCTTGGAATCTCCTTCGCCTTCTCCCTCCCCATCGGAATCATCCAAGCAATCACGAACACGCAAATAGGCCTAAACGTCCTCACCGAGTTCATCTTCGGCTACATTCAACCCGGTCGCCCCCTCGCCCTTATGATCTTCAAGACTTACGGCTATATCACCATGTACGTTCACTTCCCCCTTCCCTTCCCTTCCACCCCTAACGCCATTCCCAGGTCTCAAGCTCTTGGTTTCGTGTCGGATTTGAAGTTCGGCCACTACATGAAAATCCCACCACGCACAATGTTCATGGCCCAAGTAGTCGCCACCACATTCTCCTGTTTCATTCAAGTGGCCGTCCTAAACTTCGCCCTCACCAATATCAAGGACGTCTGCACCCCCCACCAAACAGAACACTTCACCTGTCCCGGCGGCAAAGTCTTCTTCTCCGCCTCCGTGATATGGGGCCTCATCGGTCCGCAACGTATTTTCTCGCCAGGACAGATCTACTCCGGCCTCTTCTGGTTCTTCCTAGTCGGCCTCGTTACCCCTATCGTTTTCTACTTCGCCGCCCGCGTATGGCCCAGGAGTCCTATCAAATACCTCATGGCGCCGTTGTTATTCGGTGGAGCAGCCAGTATTCCCCCAGCTACGCCGCTCAACTACCTGTCTTGGGGAGTCGTTGGCTTCGTCTTCCAGAAAGTCATCAAGCAGAAGTATTTCGGCTGGTGGTCAAGATTGAATTACTTGACAAGTAGTGGATTGGATCTAGGACTGGCGCTAAGTACACTATTTATTTTCTTCGCATTTACGATCGGTGGTGTGGAGGCGCCAAATTGGTGGGGGAATACGATTACGACTGCCACGATGGATGCGCAGGATACGGCGGTGCAGATGACGGTTGCTGCCGGAGAGCACTTCGGTCCTGCTGTTTGGTAAGGAGACGACAAGACGTGGTTGTTGGATTGTAAATTTAGTTGAGTTGGATTTAATTGAGTTATTGATCTTGTAATTCGTTGATGTTGGGCTTTGCTTTATATTCATGCTATAATACTATGCTCTCATTCCTGCACAAATACTTCCAGCCCTGATAATAGCAGTTGACAATGGAAGGGGTTATTGAATCCGAAAAAGTTCGAAATTTTGATTCATAAATCGTCCAGCAATCTACCTCAAGCTGTATAAGATAACGTGCACGTGCTTTCTCTCTCTTCTGGGATTTTCCTGCAATTCAAAGAGGGTCTCCTTTTCCCGTCTTCCCACTATAGTGTAGTTCCGCCAATCGTCCAGCGATTTCAAGTCTTCCCTCCTCAAACCCTCTTATATCCTCTTCTTTCCGACTTAAGCCCTATCCATAACCCACAGCCAGATGTCCTAACTCCTCCGGTCCCACTCTCCCTTCTACTTTCTCACCCTAACCCACCCCGACCCACTCCGACTTCCGTATCTCGGGTCCTCCGGAAACTCCCCACCATCTGGAGGATCGTCAAACATTTTACGATTAATCAATTCTCTGGTCGGGAGTTCGGCAATTCTTTGTATTAGAGGATATCGAATAGGAAGTTTCGAAGCGTTTAGTATTCGGGATAGTGGTGCTAGTCTCTGGTACTACATCCCTTAGTATTAGCCCTTGGTTCTTTCATAGTCTTCGTTCCATCTTGATAATTCAAGATATTGTAATCTATACGTACCTTCCCAAACAACAGAATGCTTCTCCTATATAACTTTTCTCGGCCGCTCGTCTCTCGGAGTGCCTTTGAACTGGCAGCCCTGTTGGAACGAGCAATAAAATATATGTTCAGGTGTTCGGCGGATGTGTCGTTCGACTTTGAAGATATAGGTAAAGAATTTGGGGCAGCTGGTGACTGTGCAAGCGAATCTGTCTGGTATTATTTGGGTTCCTAGAGAGCAGATTACATTTTGCAGAGGGGGGTGGATGTTTATATACTTCTCTGATGAGTGTGTCCATATCCTTGGCAATAAAACTTCTCGATTTGAAACAGAGAGGCTTAAATATGTTACAATCCTGTTGTGCTGACAGTATTTGTTCACCAATAACTGGGGATGGTCGAAGAGCGAATTCAAAACAAAGAGACGGAAGGGATTGGCACCCACACTGAAATTCTCGCCGCCAGAAGTGGACCTCAAAGTCACAACTGGGGTGGGAAAATCAGTAATGAATGGATAACAAGATTCAATTCCTCTTTATTGCGATGTAAGGGACATAAACATGAGTCAGGTCTATTGGTTCTGGTTGCTTGTCAAATTGCAGCACTTAGGGTGGGCTGGGAGCCGGAATGACTGATGGGAGAGTCCTTGGAGAACCGACTGGCTCTGAGCTTGCAAGTGTTCTATCCCCCTCTCGCGTTGAACTACCTTGCCATATCTCCTGCGTTTGCCTGCCTACACCTGCTTATTGGAGACCCTGGTGTTCTGAAGCCGGTACTAGACCCCAACCCGGCGGGGCGAAATTTGCGGTCCAAGTTGGGAGTAAGATCGGGGGTTGGATTCAGGCTTTCCTATGCCTGTACTGGGCGTAGCTGGATGGAATGGGATGGAAGCGCGGAAGCGGATAGGATAGAGGGCGGAGGAGAAACTTGTTGATCAAGCCCTCATTGGATAATGTAGGTATCTTAGTTCTGTAGAAAAAGTAGACTTCACCGGCCTAACAAGAAACGACTCTGCCGGGTGAGGAAGGCGGGCTAGTGACTTGCGGTAAAGGGGGATCTTTCATACCTGTCCTGTATCCAAGTCTTAATATTCTGTAATAAGAAAATAATTTCTATAGCAAATAGTTCTCGATGCTACTAACGGAGCTCCAACCCCTGATCTGGGGTATAGCTATTGAAACCCAATGCAAAGTCATCGAGTCCCGTCAAATTCAGACTATACCTTGAACCTGTGAGGATTCCATGAGTCACTTTGAGGAGGAAGGAGATATCATCCTGCCGTTGCCGTATCAAGCTACGTATTCTTGGCGTATAGCACGGCGCTCCAGGAGTCCATTGGGCGAACGAAGAGGTTGTAGGCCATGAAATAAACGTATGTCGAGAGACAAGACAAGTGGTTAGGCAGAATTGCCAGCTTGTATTTGGGGAGCCGTTCAACAATGACCACGATGAATTTGAGAGTTTAAAGGACTGTTATAAATCGAGCTTTCCTTACAGTCGATCATCAGAGGATAAGGCAAACGAAGTCCGCTCAAATATGAGGGTTTTTAATCCCCTAGTTTCCCTGAAGTTGGCAAGGCCTTATTCTAGTAAGAAGCCGTGAGATGAGGTTTAGGGTAACTCAACAGAATACGCTGGAAGGTGGATCCGGTTTTGCTGAAAATACAGTAAAACGATCCTGGGCATCGCGCGCGCGGTTTCGTGTCTCTGAGTTAGCTATCTGCCCCGCGGGAGCTCCGCTACCAACACAACGAGGCTATGGCACAAAGTCTACTAGCGGTTCTACACACCTATCTACCTACCTACCTACCTACCTACCTAACGAAGTAAGGAAGCGATAGAGACCACCCATATGCCCATGACTTCTTGCAGTCCAATTATCCTGGGTTCCTTCACCGAAATCCTAGCCACAACAAAATCTACCATAGGCTGAGAGACTCTAGCCCCCACTATACTATCTTTCCCAAACTCCCGGGGACAAAAGGCGGGGAATGATGGGTTAGGGTTCGTCCCGGATGATCACTGATACCCCTGCATCTGCGAAGTGGCAACGTTTCCGCAGTCCCCTCTCCCTTTCCGCTAGGGCTGACCATCTCAAGCCTAGAGAGACCTTAGGTTTATTTGGGTATATGAGAGAAGGGAGAGGGAGAGGGATATGAGCGCAGGAGTAGAGGAAACGAGAGGCGAGAAACGTAAAGAGGAAGAGAATTAGACTTTACTTAGAGCTGGGCCGCCCTAAATATAGGGGAGTTGAGGATGGAACCCTGGAAATTATAGCTGTGAATAGCGTTACACAAGAATTATAGGCTGCCGTTGACGAGAGCCAGTTTCAAAAAAGGGGGAGGTTGGTAAAAGGCGCTTTTTCATGTGACCTTCGTCGCTGATGAAATCTACGACATGGATCGATTGATAAGAACACCACAAAAGAGAACAAATAAATTGACCTCAGAAGGAGACAAGAAGTGGAATGTCTTTATCAAAAACAATTAGTTATTATAAAACAAGTCGTGCTTATAAGGGGCATCTGGTATCATTGTATTGTACAGTTTTCCCAGACCCTTCGTACACTAAAAACGAATCACCACCCCAAAACGCCTCGTATTACTAATGATCTGGCGTGGCCACAGTTATATAATTGCTTTTTCCTCTTTCTTCAAGCGGCTTATCGCTCTGCTAAATTTATCTATTATCCCATTGTACAGTATATCATTGTCTCGGAACGTTCCTGTAAAGATTGCCCTATGCCTAATTAGAAAGTTGACGTTTTGGAGCTCGCGAGCTGATTGCTTTTGGTTATCGAACTGTGGTGCAATTTTCGCAATAATGTCTTTAAACTATGCCCGATTTGAAGACATTTTCCAGTTGCGGACAGACACGTTGTCTATTATGAAGCTTCTTCCTTTTGCCAAGGTAGCACAGTCCCTTCCAACCATTGATGTTGTAGCAATTCCTTGGCCGTCATTCTTTTTTCAGGGTCCCAACAAAGCATATTCCCCGCCACAAAACCCAAGAATGCATGTTTTTCCTCTCCTTCAAGCGAGCTTATTGTGTTCTCCAATTTGAGCTCACTAGAAACAAGATCAGGATACAAAAAATTTCCTGCAGGTACACAAATCAGCAATTTAACAACAAGATATTCAAGTATTTCGGAAATTACCTTCCCCATCAAAGAATGGGCCATGGTAGAACTCGTATGCCTTATGGCAAAGCTTATTTTCATCATTCTCAATAGCGGGGGTGAAATTCCAGCGCCGCATGCTATGCTCGCGCAGGAGTAATTCTTTTGGCGGCGGCCCGAGAAGCGCGATCATTTGCGCTAGATGAGTCCGACCCATATATTTCCCGTCTCTAGAGTGGATATTGGTGAATAAATTTGTGTTTGTTCCTTCTAGCATATTCCAAAGCTATCAATAACATCTAGTAAGCAGGGTTCGTGAGACTCGCGATATATGGCACCAACCAATACACCAAGATTCCAAATGTCCGCACTAGAACCCCAGCCTGCTCCAAGAATGACTTCTGGTGCGCGGTAGCAATCAGGTTGAATTGGATTGATTTGTGGCTGGGAATTATCGATCCACTGCGCGTGCCCGAAGTCTGCAATTATTGGGACAATTGGTCCGAGCCGGACTCGAAGTGGCCCAAATTGATTGTGCGACTGATAAATCGAGTATCCGTCCCTTTTAATCTGGAGCATCGGGCTTTCACTCTGTGCCTGGACAAATTCCTCGAGCACAGACTCATCCTCAAAGCTCACTAAGATATTGTCTAACTTAAGATCTGACAGAAAGCTTGGTCAATTTTATAATCCCACTCTGGAAGGTCGCGGTCAACTCACCTGCATGGACAATGCGGCACTCAGAGTGAAGGTAGTCAAGGCCATTTAGCAGGCACACCAGGTACAGTTTCAGTAACTCAAGTGGAAACCTCTTTTTCTTCAACCGGGACTGGAAAATCGATAAAGTTTCCCGCATTGGCTCAAATACTAGGCAAATATGGATACCATTGGAACCCACGACTTTGAAGCTCTCCAACATGATTTGAATGTATTGTAGGCCTTTGTGTGACGGATTCGCAATGGAGAGATGTTTGTATACTTCCACTTCGTGCTGAGCAACGTCATTGTTCAGGTAGTCGCACGTGCAGAACTTTACCACCGCGTAAGGCTCAGAGTCAAGAGACCTAGGCTCTGCCTGTAATTTCTCACTATACGGTCATATTTTAGCAAATAGCCTTTCAGACAAGTTGAGACCTACAAATTGAGATCCCGGGCGAGCCAGACCGTGGAACCACCACCAAACCCGAGCTTCGCAATCGTCTGGTATCTCTCACTATAAATCTTCCCAGGTTGGACATGATAAAACTGCTTTGCGTTATAGTATGGCAAAAGCTCTTCTTCTAAAGGTTCTGGAGGCATAACGGTGCTGAGTAGGCGGCGCGCTAATGTGGTATCCGGCATGCGCAGTGACACGGCTGGCCGAGTGAGGTGCGAGAGCAATACTCTCGAAATGATTGGCATGTGATGGAATTTGAAATGCAGGAGAACGTGGGACATAATTGATATTTTGAAGTGAGTAATATTATCGCCGCCCGCGCGAGTTGTTGACTCATTCTACTACAAGCGCGCGTTTAAATGAAGCCAGGATACAACCGAGATTTCTGCGATTGGCTCCAGGCACCCTTCGCGATGCGCTGAATCCTGAAGGCTGTTAGCCTAATCACAACAATTTGTTACTGTATCCAAGTTGTATAAAGGCAACCATCGCAGCGCTGTGCTGTCACTTCTCTCGTTCGAACACTCAGATCGACTACTGGCACTGTTACACTGAGTTCGTGTACTTTAACCTTCTCTAATATCATTTATCTAGACAAATCCCAAGACTCAACCATTCTGAGTCAGTCTTTGCTATCATTCCTTTAAATCGCCAAGATAATAAAGCTGACTGGAATCATATAGGCTGTCCTGTGCAAAATGGCTTCCCGAGCTTTCTCAAGTTCTGCACGTGCCGCAAAAGCCCTGAAGTGGAAGTTTAATGGTACTACGGTGCCAGTCGATGGTTACATAGCTGCAGTCGAAAGCGCGGTCGATGCCCTGCCGCCGAAGCTTGCCGCCAAAGCAGAAGTTGCAATCATCCAGTGAGCAAAGCCTTTCCCTTGCGCCGGACAGGTAGCATTGTCTAAACTTGCCAGAGGAAATCCGCATCCAACCCCGGAAAGCAACGAGCCTGAGCACGCCTCGGGCAGAGTTGGTATAGGAAGCGTAAGCGGTAAAAAGCGATTATCATCATTTCACGCTTATCCAGATGGAAGTGTGAAATTTTCGGACCCTGCACTAGTTCCGTTCAACAAAGGACCTGATGCAAAGCAATCAAAGGCCTCGCCATCTACCGATACAGAGCAATCAAAGGCCTCTTCATCTACTACCACAGCGGTTGACTGGAAGTGGGATGACCAGCAGCAAATGAACAAGTACTGGGACGGCAGTGTCTGGATGTTTTGGGACACGACTGCTTCCT
Source organism: Bryoglossum gracile (assembly GCA_037952635.1). Lineage (NCBI taxonomy): Eukaryota > Fungi > Ascomycota > Leotiomycetes > Helotiales > Bryoglossaceae > Bryoglossum > Bryoglossum gracile. Next base: position 43,435 of record JAPZPB010000083.1, on the reverse strand, counting down.
GCTGCAAGTATTGGGATGGGGCTAACTGGCAGTGGAAAAAGTAGAGGGGTGTGTGGCAGGCAAGGAGCTCAGCTGGTTCAGGTGGTTCGAATATTCTAAACGTTAATGTCATGGTAGTTCTGGTAATTTAAAAGTGCTATGGCAGCAAAGGGTGCTTCACTTTACTCACGTTCCACGTCCTCCACTTCAGGATCGAAGCTCCTCAGCGTGTGCATACTCAGCACTAACCTCGTTAGGCGCAGTTTCCCTAATCAGCATCTCGATGATGCGGTAGAGCGAGGCAGAACGAGCGCGGACAACAAACTCCCAGTCGATGCTTGCTTGGGGACAAGTGCATCAATTTTGCATAGCAAACTCCATACCTGCCTTCCAAGACATTTATCGCGGACTGTAAGGCCTCCACTGAATGTGATCGTTGCTATTCTCTGCTACGACTAGGACCTTTTAAGGCTTGTCTGGATAAGTATCTCGCAAATTATTCATAAATATATACCGACTCGGCCTAATCCAGCTTTACCGGAATCGTGTTATCTGACTAATATGCGCCCCTGTAATCTTTAGTTGAATAATTTGATCAAGTTGCCCTCGCCAAAGTGAGTTGTTTGCGAAAAGTCAAGTCACAATCACGTGATAAACCCCGACTCACTTTTAAGTCAAATCTGCCTCCGATTATAGACCTCCAATTCTGACACCCTAGCTAGTACTGTCTTTCTGTGCTTCAATTTTGACCTCTTATTTCATCAGATTTGCTTTGAGCCATTTTTGTAATTTAATCTAGGTGTTGGCTCCAATTCTGTAGCACAAAGCACAGAGGGAAACTGGAGGTTTCGGTATGCTATTGTGTATTGTGGTGCGTCTAAAGAAGGAAAGTAGCTACGGTGCGGTGGAAACTATCTAAGTAGCTAGAGGTGAGGCTAGTCTATGGTCACGTGCTCTGCTCTGCAACAAATTCCGACCTGCTCGTAATTATCACACGGTACTTCAGAAACCTCCTTAAAGCTGCACGATATTCAATCTTGTCACAAACAACATTCAATCTCGTCCAGAAACTGCATCAAACTCCCTGTAAATGCCATCTAGCCTCCACAGCCAGCACCTCCTAGCAATGGACTTTGATTATACTCACTCCTAGGCTGACAAGTTAACCTCTAACAAAGAGATGGCTTGTTCAAGGTGAGGTTTCCGGTCTGTAATTTCCATTTGCCTCATTGCATATGGAAGTCGATAGTCTAACTCTCCCTTCGTTCCGATTAAATCACTAAGGCTTGATTTTCTAATTAGGTTCCCAGGCTAGGGGATCTCTAATACGCCAAGTATCCATATATAAACAATAGCGAAGGAAGAGGAATCCTCAAGGGAAGTTTCGATAAAAGTAATATGCCTCGTTAGTGAAGTAGATAATCTTTACCGCTTCTTTGGGGTAAATACCTTCTTGGTTATCCGAAAGAGGGGTAGATATTATGCGTACTTCTCAACAGAAGTGGCCACCAACTAAGTAGCAGATCGTGAGTCTCTTTACTACCGGGTAAAGATAGTAACTGATAAACTTTAAGGAACAGAGCTACCCCCTACCAGAGATGAAGACCCCTGCGGACTTTGATGTTATTAAAGGTGATGAGACTGCGATATATACAAAAAACGACAGGTTTGAAGATTATATTACTTAGCGTAAGTCACTGGAGCACTGACTCTGAAGAGTGCCATATGCCTAACTATTAGAGATTTGCTAAGGCTTTGTGCAATATGCCCGTGACAGTTCAAATATGTATATAGTAAAATCGCTTTATTTTTTGCATATTGCTAATTTTGACATACCCGCACCCACTTAACATAGCTAAGCGGGTCGCTGCATGATAGTTCTTATTATCCGTTCTACGTTGCCTAATTTTACACGTCCTAGGAACTCACTGGTGCCAATAGGTACTATACGTACCTCCCCTGTCATCCAAAAGCAGTTAGTATTCAAGGCACACTTATATCCGACACCTCACATTCAGCTCCTCCATCTCAAACTCAACCCACTCTCCTCCTCAAAAAGTCTCAAAAAGTCTCAAAAGTCCTATTAAAAAAAAGCTTGACCCTTTCGCCAAGTTTACCAAATCTACATCACACAAAATCCACGATGTCTTCTTCTTTCCTCGCCCCCGTCTTCTCCCAGCCTACAGACCCAAATCTCCTATCCAAAGCAGCCCAAGATTCCGTGCTTCCCCCAGCAAGCTCACCATGGAAATACGCCGTAGAGCGCTTCAACAGCACTCTCACCGCTGATTCCTCCAAAAAGATCCCTGTCACCAGCTCAGGCGGGCTCGAAGAGTTTATAGCCTCAGCAATGCTAGCGCAGCTCACAGCTCAGAAAACGAGATCAAAGGCCATGGATAAGATCAATGCTATTATTGATAGGATTTCTTACTATAAAGGGCCAATTGATACGTTGACGCAGACGAGTCAGGAGGCTATGTTTGCGTGGGGAAGCCTTAAATTTCTCATGGAGATAGTGGGCAGTGAGAAAAAAGTGTCTGATAAGTTGGCCGAGGCAATCGCCGATGTGGTGGGTATCTTTGGGAGATGTGAGATTTATGCGAGGCTGCTTGCTGGCAATAAGAGGGTTGTTGAGGGGATTGGAACGCTTTATGGAGATGTTCTGAGTTTGTTGGTTGGGGCTACGAGGTTTTATACGAAGTCGGGCGTTAGTAAGTGATGCGCTTTCACTGGAATGTTTGGCATCATGCGGGACTTTGTGCTTCCACCTTCCTCTATATCTTGCATGTATTACCTTTTCTCGGGTTGATCTATACTTTGGCCGATTCTTTTGTATTTACTGCTGACTGCATCAATCTTTCAGAGCGGTTTCTCACAGCTAGTACGACCCCATTCGAGGTCAAATTTGCTCCCATCGTGGCAGATATCGAAAAGCATGCGAATATCGTGCAGCAGGAGGTCAACGCGGCATTTCTCGAAGATCAGAAGGAGGAGAACGGACTTCAGCGCATCTTTCGTGAGGAACAGCAATCTGTCCAAACCGATCAAAGGAGGAAAGACGTTACCTTGTGGCTTCAACCAACCGATGCGGCGAGTAATTTGCAGAAGCTAAGGAAAGATCGGACAGCCAATACCTGTGGATGGCTTCAGAAGAAGGAGGTCTTCGAATCATGGAGGAGAGATACGACGTCCAGTATTCTTTGGGTATATGGCATCCCTGGCAGCGGGAAATCGATTCTTGCTTCCTATATTGTTGATCAGCTCAAATCCAAAACCGGCCGCGCTGCAGATCCAATTCCACCTCTGATATTTTTCTTCTGCAGCAACCGGAGCGAGAGCCGACGAGCATCTACGCACATTCTTCGCTCTTTGGTCCATCAATTGGCCGTTCAACGGCCGGAGTTATGGGGAATCATCGACAAGGCTTACAGTAAGAGTACTTCGCCAAAGGCAGATGTGTTTGAAGAGCTGTGGGAAATTTTCGTGGCCATGCTGCGGACAGCGAAGAATGTTCTGTGTGTGGTTGATGGGCTGGACGAATGTCAGAATCGTGAGGAAGATGGAACCCTGGAAAGGTCCGTCTTTGCACAGCGCCTCCTGGGATTGTGTGACTACAGCTTCAAAGTGTTGTTAACGAGTCGAAATGAACCCGACCTCGCGTCAACGTTCAAAGAAAGCAAAAGCGTCCGGACTCTCTCAATCACTACCGACGACGTGGCTCACGATATTCGAGCTTTCATCTCTTCGACAGTCTCTACAGACGAAACTTTACGAGATTTTCCATCCGAGACCCAGGAGATGATCGTCACTACGCTTTCGGAGAACGCATCTGGGATGTTTATATGGGCGAAACTGATGCTTCAGTTACTCGAGAAAGCGGAATCACCGGAGGCAATCGAAGTGACACTGCAGAAGTTGCCCCGCAAATTGGTAGATCTGTATGACCGCATTCTGGAAGATATCGCTGATCGTTTCTCTGAAAGTGATGGTCTTCGGGACCTTAGCGGCTTCACTCTGATATGGGTCGTGTACTCCACTCGACAGTTGACCATTACAGAGCTTGCAGAAGCAAGGCAAATCGTCCCCGGATGTCAAGCTTTAGTTAAGAAGCGAAAGCCATTCTCACTCGTAAGCTTTCGGCGGTTGATTCAGAAAGCTTGCTCGCCGCTGGTCGAAGTTCGCGATGATGGCTTGCTACAACTTGCACATCATACCACCAAAGAGTATCTTCTGAGCAGTGCCACAAAAGTGTTCGACCTCACCCAACCATTGTCCGTCTTCCAGGTCGAGGCAAAAGCGGAGGTTGATCCTCACTCAATTCTATTCGAGCATTGTTTCAGCTATTTGAGCACATCCACGTTCAAGTCCCCGTTGCTTGGAACCAAGGACCGCTTCACCAATAAAAATCAATCTATAATTCGAGTAGCTCACCCGTTGCTCGAGTATGCTGCTGTCAATTGGCTCGTTCACGCAAAAAGCTCCCAGAGCAATCATTATTCGAAAATCCGACAATTCCTAGAATCTCAACAGGTAGCCAGCTGGATCGAAGCAATTCTTGTCCAAGCTGGTGTACCACATCTGGCCACGATCGGGGACTTAGGACCAATCCGTCTTGCTAGTCAGAATGTGACAGATCAAGATGCAGAATGGATTAAAGAATGGTTCAACAAACTACAGAGAGTAGTTTTCACTTGGGGAGGAACACTCAGCGAGACGCCGTCTGAGATCCATCACTTGCACCTTACAGACCTGCTTCCAGAGACCAATGATCCACAAGTCAAGCTCCAACGGATGACAAAGCTCTTGGATCCAACGGACTGGAGACCTCAATTGAAACCGATACGAAGTGGTGATACATTTGTTCTCCGACAACCGTATGTATTTGCCTTTGACTGTAATGGGAAACGACTGGGTATGGATTCGGTGAGCGTAACTCGCTACCACTGGCTTTCAATGCAGGAAATGGGCCAGGTTTTGCTTCCTCTGTTTGCCATACGAGATGGCAGAAAGCGTGTCGTCGCGCAAGTACAAATTAGCGAGTCTGAACGATATATTCTTGTCGTGTGGCTCTCTTTTGGGAGTCTCACCACGTACGTATGGAGTATTAGCGACGATGCCTTCGATCCATTGCCTTGGAGTGATGGCGGCCGAATTGATCACGTTGAAGCTGGCTCTAAGGGGGTTCGTGGCGTTCCTTACTCGAATTCCTACCTCTACAGAGGCCCCGGATTTTATGATTCACACCGATGCGCGGCATTTTCTCACGATGAACAATACATTTATACTCCTGGTGGAAGGTACGAGTTATTGACCGGGAGAAAGTCTTCTATACCGCCATGCTGTACTGAGTCCGAAGTAAACTGCGCATTATGGAGTCTTTTCGGCGACAGAATTGCCTGTATAAGATCTAGGAAAGGAGTCGAGGTGTATGAGCATGACAGCCGTCCAGTGGGACAACTACACGAGGAACGTCTGGCTCATGCTACAATCAAAGACTTTAGCAAAAGCGGCCGCTACGTTCTCTTGAAGACAGAGAATCAACTCTTCAGTCTGTATGATGTCGAATTAAATACACTTTACAACCTATCACCACCACATATCACGTCTCCTTTTGGAGATTTTGTAGTGGAAGGAGATCTCACTGACAATGCGACATTAACACTGTCATTCAGCCCCTGTGAGAGTTACATCTTGTGTATCATAGATAACTCGAGTTATATGTTGTCATGCTTCCTGCTTATCTGGTCTCTAGAGACCCGGACTATCACAAACTCTCAAGCATTCCCTCCGTTATCCAAGACTTCTCCGATCTATGCTGCATTCGATCACGTAGACTCAACAATTCTCCACATCCTGGTGACGAACAAGAATAGCTTAAATGGTAAGGGATTCATAGAATATTCCTTGACGGATGATTGGTCCGCTAGCAAGAACTATGGGACATCATGGAGAGACTGGAAGGCGGACATTGGCGTATCGCCTCTGGGTGGATTTGTTCATCAGAAATCTTGGGCCCGACATGGACACGGGGGTGGGGACGTAGAGCCTCTTATTGACTTCTTCCTTTGGGATCTTGGGACTGCTCCACCTTTGTTCCGGGGGCGTGCCAAGATCCAGCGCGCCTTTGAGGGATGGACGGATGGTTATTCGCAGACCAATGGGTTTTCTGACAATGGCTTGATCGCTTCGAAGGTTGGGCGCCCTAAACTTTGTGACGAACTGAGCTTATTTCATTTAGGAAGTGTCCAAGTTCCTGGTTGGTGGTCGGGTTTTCGAATATCCTCCTATGCCGGAGTGTAAGGCGACATCAGTTGACCTTGAAGGGAACGCTATAATCCCTCCTACAGCTATCCATCCCTCATTTGAGCCAACTTTGTCCTGCGAATTCGACGCGAATCTAGCCTGGAGCCGCTTGTTAAAAATGGGTAAAACCGATCCGACCACGGAGGAAGGGCTGGAAGACATCAAAACAGATGCATACCAATGTTTCCTCAGCCCGGACGAGTCGCTGGCTTGCTTTTACGCCAGCAAAGTCTATGTTAGTGTAATGGATGTCCACACAGGAGAGCTGATATGGTTCCACCAATTCGAGGGGGATGTCCAAGATTATGTTGTCCGGAAACCACTGTTTCATCCTAGCAGAAGGATTCTCGCTTGGTTGGAACAACTCGGCAAGGACGGAGATGATTTTTATTCCAGGGAAGAATGCGGGATGTGGATTGTAGAGATGGATAGTGTTGACAGCAAGCCCGTGAGGCTTGATCACGGCGGTAGATAGGACCTTCCTCATTAGCCGTACTTCTCTTTTTGCTTGCACACAAAGCTAACACTGACTTGTAGTTCACAGCGCCTCAAATTACCTCTTCCACCCAAGCCGTTGCGAGCTCCATGTGAGCTGTGTTGGCACCGAATTCCTTCGAATCGTCTGCTTCTCCATCCCTACCACCCCTATCTCCTCGGACTCTCCACCCTCGCTTCTCTGGCACTTCAAACTCCGCCACCCGCTCCCACTCCCCTCCTGCGAATACGGAGGCTCAAACCCAGATTTCGGAGCCCATGATCCACGCATGGTTCTCTACAACGGCGAAATCTATTTCCTCTTCAACAGCGGGTACAAGATTTTTCTAGCGAAAGTGGAGCGAGATGGAGAGGTGAAGTGGAAGAAAGTAGGTAGTAAACCTGGGCCGCCGAGAGTTGTGGACGTTTACCTGTGTGCGGGGTGGAAGGGTCTTGAGGAGAGGAGAGGTAGGATTGATGTCATTTGCTCGGGGCAAGGGGAGGAGGAGCGTCCGGTTGTTATTAATTCTTGGATTGAGGATGAGGGGTGGGATGAAGTGGTCAAGGTGGAGAGTGAAAAGTGTGCGCAGTGTGAAACCCTTGGGAAGTGAATAGCGCTGCAGCTACATTATCTATTAGATGATGGCCTGGAATGCAGCGCTTTTGGGGATGTAGGAAGTATGGGAATGCGATCCAGGCGGCGAGTTATCATGATAGGAGGAATATTATTCAGTTGTTGCTTGAGGGGGGAGCGGATCCGAATGTTGGGGGTGAGAAGTTTGGGTCTGCTATTAGGGCTGCTAGGAAGAAAGGTTAGGGAGCGTTAAGAGACTGTTATTCGGGGCTGGGACTGCGAGTGAGGAGGTCGAGACCGAGAGTGTGGGATTGAGGGGTGTCATTTGAGGTTATGAATTCAAAACTACTGCGACAACCAGAGTGCTATTGCTCTCGCCAAAGACCCAAAATTCCACCCTCAAACGAAGCATATCGCCATACAACACCATTGGGTGCGTGAAAAGATTGCAGAGCAGGTTGTAAACCTCGAGTATATTCAGACGAGCAAGCAGTGTTTCCAGTAGTATTACCGGTATTGTATACTTCCGGTATTATACGTACTTTACCTTCGTGGTATGGTATTCAAAAGTATAAGTACGCAATCCACAACACCTCCTATTCAAAAGTAATACCCAAGTATTAAACATTTCTCAAAAGTGTACTTTATATACTGATACTTTATATAATAGGTTAAACCCCGCCTTTTATTTTAGCGATATTATAATACTTAATTTTATATATTTAATTTACGCTACTTTTAGTCTCTTTTCTCTTTTTTATAGCATATTTTCTTGCCTCAAATAGTATCAGTATTTTACTAGATATTACCGCTTTTTGACTATTATTTTATTAGTTTAAACTTTTCTCTGTGCATATATTGATTTATCTTAGCAATATTGCTGCAGTATTATTCGTATTATAATAGTATCTCTTGAAAAATACCTTTTATAAATGGCATTGTAAAGTACGTCTTCAGAAATACCGAGGTATTTATTATGTCTTGAAATACCAGAAGTAATACGGAAATAATACTACTAGAAACACTAGCAAGCAGGTTGCCGATGGCCTTACAAAGGCGCTCCCTAAGAAGTGCTCGAGCTCTCCGTCCACGGGGCTGTCAAGATGCCACGTCGTCGCCTTGCTCTCAGCTGAATCCTGGATAGAAGCGGCCCAGCTTCTCCAGGCATCTCGGACGTGATGCATTCCGGGGCGGGCGAGATGTGACCGTCCAATTCCTGAACCCCCCGGAGACAATACTCTGCTTGATGCGAGAGTGCATAATGTTAGGCTTCTACTGCGCCTTGAAGAATAACGTGTGCTGTCATTTGCCCTTTCCTGTTACACCTACGAAGTAGGACGTCGGCAGCCTTCGCTGAGCACCCTAAAGGCTGTTAGCTTAATCACAACAATTTATTATCTTATTGCTATATCTCAGATATGTAAAGGCAATTATTATAATATTATATTATTAGTTTTCTCGTTTAAATACTTAAATGGACTATTAGCACTATTATATTATATTTAAAACTTTAACTTTCTTTAATATTATTTATATTGAAAATAAAGAGTTTAAAAATATATTTGAGTTAACTTAAATTAAGATTTTCCGGCGCGCGAGCAATGCGGCTCGAAAATCCGGGGTTATGCTCGAAAAACTTTTCCCTGCGCGTACTGTACTGTACGTACCGCAGCCGGAGTCCTGCCTGGGAACTTCTTGAAGATCCAGTCCCAAGACTTGTCCTCTTTCTTGTATGCCAGCACCTGTCATCACCGCTGCTAAGATCAGGATCCCTGTCGCTCAGTCCACCATTGTCATCGCTACTTGACGGCTTACTTCCTTCCGATGGCGGAGCCCCAGCATCAACGGCTCTAGAGTAGGTGACAGTGCTCACGGTGTTTCTGACGGAGACGAAGATCTCGGGACTTGGTATGGAGATTTAGCGTGAACCGGGAACCACAGATGATCATGTGTATAGTATATATTTGCGGACTTGTGAATGGTGATCGAAGATGTTGGTCAGCATCTGCCAAGGGCTTGGACAGCCTGTCGATGTTATGAGGCTCTTGATTTCGACGAAGGCTTCGTCAAGATATGTAATTGACTCCCGAGACCTCAAGACTAGTTGTAGGTGTTTCCTATGCTGAATCGATGGATTTCGATGAGGCGGATAGAGAGGTCGACGTGGATGGCCTGTCATTCATGCCTCTCTGTTCCAAACGATATTTCCACTCAATGTCCCGACCTCCCCATGGAAAACGGTTAGTAACATGTTTCCCATTCATCTGACGCTTTATAAAGTTTCTATTTAACGTATTAATTATGGCAAGAAGCTAAGGCGGAAGACAAATAGCTTACGGAGATTGCTGTATATCATAACTTACCTTCCAAAACTCTATTGGTACATTTTCGACGCGAGGAACTTTGTCGCGGATATTAAAATCACATAGGATATAGAGCATTTGGGAAGTATTGGAGTAGAAATCAGCAGGCAGATGGATAAAATCGTCGTGGCTTAAACCTCTATTAAGCATCAACTGCGCAAAGTCTATCGCGATTCGTCTGCCCCTCGTAAGAGGCTCGCCAGGGACATTGGTAGTGTTGAAACGAATAGCGACGCGCATTTCTTGCTGGGGGTTGAGATTTTCCGCCATTTCGATACGGTGAGCGGGTTTATCCACATAAAGTAGAATGGAGATTATTCTCGTGGTGTCCTTTACATGAACATCCGACTATGCTAGAATAGGTAAGGCGATATCCAAATGACTCGCATCACGTGACTCACTTCCAGCTCACTATAATTTCTCGAGACTTACTCTAGCATATAGACGGGTTTCGATAAGTCGTTAAACTTGCATTGAGGAGGGATAAAATGGCTGCTTTCCGGGACTGTTTGAAGCTATGGAATGCAGGACTGGGATATAGGGCGAAACAGACTATAATTGAGAGATAAACGAGGAGCAACTCGAGATGGCTTGGAGGGAGACGAATTGTATCTAGAAGCCGGGTTTTAGCAGTCATGCCTGCCTTCCACTCTCGTTAAACTCGAGCTCTGCTCATATCTAGCTGGGATATTACACTCCGCTATCCTCTTTCGTTTTCCATGGTCGGCTCGAGCATCCAAACCTATGCCAATACCGACTTTTCTGTTTCTGACTTTTCTATTTACCCGTCTTTCAACCCCAATATAAACCCAATTGTTACCCTCCTCCTTCTAGTTCAAGGACTGCGTGAAGGTGGTAACAAAATTCCAGTCTCGATGAAGTACTCATGTCCGTCTTCATCGTTCCTATTCAACTGTCCGCCAGCGCCAATATTTGGTAGCATGTCCGTCTAAATACGATATACTGCGAAACTAAACTGTGTGCAAAGTAATAACATAGGGACTGCCTTGAAAGAAGGCTGTCAGGGTCTTGAGGTCGTCGAACTCGAGGGCTTCGCTAACACGCAGTTGGACCGGTGCAGTTACTCTGTCTTTCGCAGAAGTTGGGTATGGGTGGTTGAGGTATATCGAACGGAAAGTCCGCGATACTAATGCTACTGTATCGGGTGGTGTGCTCTATGCGTTGTGACACCGCCGCCAAGCGGCAGTGGCTGGGCGTTTGCTATAACATAATTTAAAATCTGCGTCGTGATTTCAGGAGGTATAGCAGTAGTGGTGCTAAGAAAGGTTTGGAAGCTTCGGGCTGCTAAGGGGAGGGCCAAGGAGTTGTTAGTCAATAATAGCCATGATAAAGGTCAAGTTGTCTCTGTGGTAAAAGGGGGCGGGGAAAGAGGAAGTGCGGAGACTTTAATAAAATAGCAATAAGTGAAATAAGAAATTTAACTTACTATTAATAGGCTATTGCAATTATCAAAACAGCTATAATTATAACTATTAAAGTTCTTATAATAAACTATTCAGATATTCTAAAGCTTAGTTTGACTTTTTTATATTCTTCTTTTCAAGACAATCGCACCTAGACTTTTTCTCTTATTATAATATCAAAACTCCTCAACTAATCATTCTTGACATTAGGATACAAATTATGGCCTGTATAAACATAATTTATAGTCATATAAACATGCGCAACCTGATATGTCCCGTCCCCCGTCTGGATCATAGTTTTAACCCTCACCGTCGCGTGGTTCTGCAGGTCGCTCGTGCTCGTATGTCGCCCTGTCCTATTTTCCCACAATTCTCAGTTCTCTCCCTGAGATTATTTTCGTCCACGGGGGCACGCTGGTACTGACCAAATCTCCATGGTGATGACATCATTGAAGTCTGCGGAAGCAGCCGCGGTCTCGCACGCGAGGCGTATCGCAGCTGCCTGTGTCACATTTCGTGGCTGGGCTCCAGCACGCCAGGATACGGTTGCAGGCATATTGAGCGAGGGCAGTGAAAGGAGAGGAAAATTATTTTCCTATCTGGTCGCTAAGTCGCTTTTGTTGTTTGAGTTGAAGCAATTGGGAATGAAGGGCGGAGTGATGCTTTGATGAGGAGAATTCGACAGATGCTCGCAATTATAGCCCTTACTTCTCGTCATCTATATATATATGGCTTTGCTTGATCCATCCATCGCAATTTGTGGGCTTGCGGCGTCCTGCGATCGGCTGTATTCGGACTAGAATCCGACGCCTAACTATAGAATTGATTGCCTGCGTGACTACTGTACATAATTGATAGACTTGTGTTGTACACGTAGCTGTCTTGAAATAACCCGACACTATGTGGCTGGTCAGAACCCCGCTTGTTGTGTAGAAAAGTTCTTGAACCCCATGAACATGCATGCAAGGCCACTTACAATCTGCAAGAGTGCCCGATTCCAAAAGAGGTTGTGTGCTTGCATCTGAGGGCATGGTTAAACCGTAGGTGCTTGGAGCCCCCACAACCATCACGGCTAATCCTTCATACTTCCCGACAATATCGGATGGGGTACTGTTTTGATTTGCCTGGGGAGAAAGAGGGCGGTATGTGAGGGCGTTGGACGTGTTTACGACTCGTCCTCGTTAATACCTCTATGATTTACACACGGGGTTTCCCCATAACAAATCCCCTGCTCCTGTAGCGTAGTCCTGAGCTGGGTGCTAAAATATTGAACGCACTCGTCCTCGGGATTTCGTGTAGCGCTGTAGCTTGCTCTTGATAGCGTCAAGCCGCGAAGGATTTCCCGGTTAGTGTCACTTGACGAGGAGGACGAGGACGTTATTACGGTGTCACCGCAATGGTATATAATAGTCGCCAGAGGCCTAAACTTGACGGGCTAGCCATAAATGCATATTAGCCCCCTGAGTATACCAGTGCACGATATCTGGCCATAATTTCTAGTTAGAGGGACGTCTGATTAACAAAATTACGGCTTTCAGAACAATCGTGGCCAGTCTGTGGACCTGGATAGCCGCAACGAGAGCTATGCTTCCCCAGCTTCGCCTTGGCCATTTCCCGTAATCCATGGATCAAGGATAAGTTCATGCGATGTTGCTCGATGCTCAGGGTCCACCACAAGTAGCTTCCGAAGATAGCGTCCCATTGTTTCAATCTCCACTTGGCCTAATTGAAGGGTCTTGGCTTCGAAGCTATCAAAGTACGATCTTTGTATTTCTTCCTCAAGCGACAGAAAATCTTCTGCGGACGAAACTTCTGGATGTTAGCTGTGACCAGAAACTGTGGTAGTATTGCTAGGGACAGGTTGGACTTCACGAACTGTCTGGAGACTCCTTTAAAACACCGCTGGTAAGTGCATCGTCGAGCCATTGCTTAGGAAAACTGCCGAGCACCTTTTGGAATTGTGGAATCAAAGCTCGATCATCGAAGTCCGCTTCGAAAGGGGTGCGCCCCGTGATCAGCTCGTAAGTCTTGGGGAGAGTTATTATCTAGCCAATAATGGGTCTTTATTCCTCTACTTACTGTGGAACCGAGATTCCAGATGTCTACTGCACTAGTGAGGGCACGTTTGAGGACCAGTTCCGGGGGGTGGAGGGACATTGGTGTGGATATCTGTTTTGGAGGTTCGGCGGTGAAGAAAGCTGTCGTATATTTGCTTCAGTTCAGCTACAAGGTAAAACGGATGTCACGAGACTTACATTCGCCAAAATCGATTAGCTGGATTTCACGGAAAGGATGGAGAAGATTGGCGCTATATTCGGCTGGTTCCACGAGGTATTCTGGTACTCCTGGTTCAAGTGGCGCCCCGTCACGCCTCGCGACCTTGCCCAGCTGTGGTGGGCCTAGAGCTTCGATTACGCGCTCAGGAGAAGACACCTCCAACTCGGGGAGGCGGAACAGGACATTCCCCATGTGTATATCTAGAAATAATCAGGCCGACGCAGCAAAATGAAGAACAAGCAAACTCACCTCCATGCGCTACGCCCGCCGAGCCAAGATAATCGACGGCAAGGAGCAGCTGTTGCGAGACTGAACGAGCAAGATGCCCACCAAGTCGGTAGTTTTCACAGCGATCCGCGACAGTGGATGCCTTTGGGCCTAACAGGTCTAGAGTAATGCAGAGGTGTCGGCCGTTTGGTCCCTCAACATGGAAGTAGTCAAGAAGGTGTGATACATGCTTGCGGCCTGGATGGTTAGGATCGCCTCGCTCCTTGAGAGCTTGGAGAATGCGAAGTTCGCGATGCGTCTCATCAGACTTGCGAGCCACGATAACTTTAATGGTCACGTTTCGCTGATAACTACCTTTTCGATTAGAAAGAGGGATTCTCACGTACAGGGGAGGCCAAGAAGGCAAACATACCAGTTGTCGCGAGCAAGCCAGACAGTTGAGAAGGATCCGAAGCCAAGCTTGTGCAGAATTTCGTAGCGGCCGTCATTGAGAGTGTCGTGTAGACGGATGGGATGATATCCTCCGGGACTGTACTTGCCCAATTCCTCCGCGGGCACGCCGATGGTGTAGTCGAGGGCGTTGATCATTCTATGGGTTGACGGGCTAGGACGGTCGCAATAACGGCGAGTAAGGTGGAAAAGATGCTGCAAATTTCCTACACAAGAGCCGAGCGACGATACCGAGCGTCTCATCAATTGCTTCTTAGACCGCGTCGATAATCTCGATATGGATGTGCGGGAAGGATGATTCGGGATTATAAAAGCACTTTTGAGATATAAAGTCTATTAGGCCCTGCTATACCTAAAGAGAGCTAGTCGATTTTACATAATATCATTCCTCTGGCCTGCGTCTTGATGCCCAATCGTCGGCTCGCTTAATATGGGCCTCTATTACTGCCGGTCTTAGTCGGTAATAGCAAACGTAAAATTAAAAAACCCTGAAAAAGCCAAGTATAAATAATAATAAACAATAAGCTCTTCGATTTTATTTATATATCTTATTAAATAAAGAGACTAAGCTAATATAAAGATGTTTAAACATAAAGTAAATCGCTTTAAAATTAATCAAGTTGTGCTCCTTTAAATAAAAATAGTAATTGGTAATAATGGTGCGGGGTAAAAAAAAAACCAGTATTGTACGAAGGTAATCTTACCAGCCACTGAACTTTGCTGATATAACCTCAAGAAGCATAATTTCACCACTGTTCAAATTATACAAACCAGTCTCAGCGCGCTATAGCGCGTTCAGAAGGCCCAATTCCAACACTCACGACCCTGAATACCACCATGACGACTACAACAGGATTCCCCCTCTTCCCCGCCCTCCCCTCCGAACTCCGCCTCAAAATCTGGCACCTGGCCCTCTCCGTCCCTCGTGATGTCTCTATATCCTGCCAACGAGAGAAATCCGACCGTAATAAACGCTACGCCGTAGCCTTTACCTCAAAAAACCCACCTCCAGGCGCCCTCGGCGCATGTCGAGAATCGCGATATGAAGGACTATCCACCTACATCCCCTCTCCCCACGCAACGCACCCCCTCGATTTGGCCACTCCCTCTGGTGCTTTACCCATCTATAAGCCCTCGTTCCGCACCGATAGCTCGCCTATCTACACCTACATAAATTGGACACTAGATACGATTTCCTGCTCTGATTCAATCCTAGAATACCTTGGTTCCGCAGAGATCTCTTCCATCCACACTCTCATTCTAGAAGTCAATGATCCGGAATACTTCGGGCATTTTCATATGAAGACGATAGTCCAGATGAGCAAATTGAGGAATCTGGATTTATTGTTCAAGGAGAGGCAACAGATGTCCAGTTCTGATAGTTGGTCAAGGAGGGGCAGGGGTCTGGACATCCTGATTAGGGATTTCATGGAGGCGCGGTATTCGGATCCTGGATGGGAGTGTCCGAGGGCGAGGGTAGTGGATGCGGCGACGGGGGAATTGAAGATGGCTATTAGCGGGGGAGCTGTGTTGCCGGGATGGAAGTTTGGGTGAGTATTCTCGAGATTAAGAGCTTGGTGTTGTGCTAATACCAACACAGGGACGAGTATCCGGAGCATCTACTACCTGCTTGAGCTTCACCGGAGTTGAGAATCTGAAGTCCTGCTCTCCGAAGAATCTCTCGCACATCAAGATCGGATGGAGGCCCACCTACCACTCGATCTTAAAAGGGCTAGTAATTCACTCTAGAGATAATCACTGGATGTAATGGCATGCAATGCAGACAAACGCCAGCGCAAGTAACTGGAACGCGTTGAGAGGCATATTGACTGAAGAAGGCGAATCGGTCTAAGAGATATTAGTGCGGCTTGGAACTTACTAATAGAATCATGAAGACAAAAAGATATTACATGGCAAAGTGTTTCCCTCACTGCGAACTCCCATGTCTTAGAATTCACACAAAGCTAAAATATCCTAGATCACACGGAATGAATAGAATGTTTGGTTCCTGCTTCCTGCTCTCCAGCAATCCCACATCCAATGCAATTGTCCTGTTACCAGGGTCAAGTGCTCAGCACCTAGCAATCCGGCTTTAAAACAAAAGCGTCTGAATAAATTTGATATTCAGATTTCTCAAATCAGTTTATTTATCACCACTATTCAGTGTATCCACTGTCCTTAATAAATGTATGCGCCTTCAGAACAAGCCAGAGCATCGATATCCAGGGATATATACCATTTCTCAACTCCCGCCAAAGGTCCGTCATCCCTCATTACTATCTCTCCACTCCCCATTTATATTAAAGAGCAAAAAGAATCGAGGATCCAGTATCCCACTGCCTCAAGCCAGACCCTTCACCCCATGGATTCAATGATTACCATGCTCCGCTCCGTCCCATCCCCACCCGCTTAATGTAAGCTAAACCCCCTAAAGCAAACTCCCTCTCATCTCACCCCCATCATTCTCCATCTCCTTCGCAAACTCCTTCGCCTTAGATCTCAACACCGCTTGCGTGTATTGCTCTGCTCTCTCCATTTCCCCATCAACTGTGAGATTTTCTGCAGCTTTGGGAGCGTACTCGTTGGTGAAAGCTCCCTTGGTGTTATAGGATGCAGTGCTGGTAAGCCAGCCTTTTTGCTGGTAGTAGATTTCAATGCGAGTGAAGGGGCGAGGAGAGTGTGTGCGTTTGGGAAGCTGGAGTTTGAGTTGTTAGTGGGTTCCTTCTAGGAAAGTGGACTGGAGAGCACTGGCAATAAAGGGGTTCAAAAGAGTTGAAAGGGGCTGCAGTGACTGAAGTTTACTTACCGGGCTTTTGACTTTCTCACCCATTCCCTCAGATTTGGCAGCACCTGCTCCACACCCAATTTCTAAGCCCTTCATTGAAGCCTGGAGCCTACTTTCCCCAGCCGTAGCGGAATCAACGAACGGGTCAAACACGCCAGATGGAGTGACTGGACCACTCTTCCTTCCGCCAGCACTGGGAGTAACCGGGCTGGCGGGTCCAGTATCACCACCATAGCGATCAGCGAACCCCGCCTCCTCATCCTCGGGAACCTCTTTGCCATGCTCATAAGCTCGCCTTTGCTTCTCGGAAAGTGGAATCGGTCGCGGAGCCCAATAGCCCATCTCGCTTGCTCTTTTCACTTTTTAAAAGCCACATCTCAGCTTTATCTTCAACCCCATCTTCGGTTTTTGGGGAGAACTTACTGTAGTACTGCCAAGTCTTAGCCTCAGCTTTCCACAACGAAACATAAGGCTGACGGGGTGCTGCCTTCCGCTCAGTTTGGCATTGAATTGCGTAGAGCGAGAGGAATTCTTTGGTTTGGTATACATCGCAGAGGATGTTCTTGTCGACGAGATCATGGTAGAGCTTGTCGACTTGGGTCTCGTATTTCCAAGATGCTGCCATTTTTTGATGTTGGGTGGAGTGAAGTTGGTTGAATGTTGAATGTTGATGTTGTTCGTTGAGGGATCGAGCGATGCGGGAGGCGGACGAAAGACAACCGTATTCACCTTTCCCGACTGTCATTGGCGACGAGTCTTTGCTGCTAGTTTTCCCCAGATCTCCAGAGCTTCGGGCTTTTCTCTGGAAATATTCAAAACTTTGTTCAGACGTGTAAGATTTTGGCTGTCTATCGTCAGTGATACTCGTTTCCGGATATTGAACCCCTTTTCTCTTAGACTTCTGCTCTCAGCCCGGTTTGCTCAAAGCCGAGTCTGGACATGAGAGATCGTGTTTGTCGATTGTTCCCAATACCATCACTACCCATGGGCTCGGCTTTGTCCATCTTGGGCTCATCTATAGTCAAAGCTGGACCTGCATCAGTGGGTTTTGGGTATTTACTCCGTTCTATCGAAGCTCGGCTTTTGTGAAGAGCCGGCTCTTTCTGCTCAAGGCTATTCCTGGGATTATCAAGGGCTTTTCTGCATATCAACCACAGCATTGCTTTACAAGGAACCAGTTATATGCCTCCGAATCTCGGACTGTTCACTGGAACGTGGAACCCTACGGCCTGCCCCCTTTTGAAGCTTGTTCTGTGTGGGAACTTGGGAATTGATCTATGCCACGGTATGTGAGTTGAAGATACGAAGGTGCATAGCATTGAGTACCCAGTTGAGGTTGCGGTGGCAGCAGCACCGTTCGTTTTGCCATTTACCGCAAGACACCATATGCGGGGGTTGCTACAGACTCCAGGGATGTTGGTCCAGGGTTGAGGAACGCGGGCATAAAGTAAGGCTCACAAGGATTCAAAGTTATGGTATCGATAGCACTTCATCCTATCGTGCTAGCGGTGAATATAGCGGTAGATGTAAAAATTGGCTGAATTGCTACAGAAGGACTGGCCTGTCGAGGGGCAACACCAGTGTATGTAAGTTCTAGATACTAATCCCAGTGGTCTCAGGCGAGTAACTCCAGAATTCCTATCAATACGGCTAGTTTGACTGTGCGAGGTAGAACGGGCTCTTGGTGAGAGACTTCCAAATGATGCTATAATGTATGCTATGATTTGAGGGAAAATCCTGCTCTTCATCAAATGATAGTCTCGTCCCCAACATTTTGTGAGATTCCAGTTTGAGAAGGCGATGTGCTTACAGCTAACTCCAGCTACCATTTTTCAGTATGGAAGGAAGATGAGAAAGCTCCTTTTTGAGATTTAGTGGTGATGAGAAGGAAACTGCTTTACAGAGACTGTGGATCTCAATCCACAGCTGCGCATGACTTGTCACGATTAACAATACCTGCTGCTTGACGACACTTGTTTTGGAAGGACTGTGAAATTTAACGATGGAATATGGGGTATGATACGAGAAGCTCAAGTTTCCTGAATTTTCTCTCCTGTCCTTCAGACTAGCGAGTTCAATTTCGAGTATTTTTCTTCTCTTCATGGTCTCATCCTCATCATCCGTCCTATTGCCACAATTACATGAACCTAACACAAAGTACCCTTAGGTCTGAGGAGTTGGCTAGGTTAAGAACGACAAGGGGGTTGCGCCGTCTTACTCTTGCAGTTGACAGCACTCAGCACTGCTCATGTCAAACGGTCTGGGGAACTAAAGCATGGAGGACCAAATACGAGTAGATCTATTATAGAGTAGTCACAGGTTCCCACTCGTCTTCAAGTTCCAGATCCCCATCTTCAGCTTCGTCTACGTCGCCACCAGTTCCACCTGCCACTGGAGGCATTTCACCCTCTTTAGCTTCACTTCGCGTTGCAAAGAAAGGATGGCTTTCGTGTAATGGCCGTCCCTGGCAGATATACCCCATTGGTGTGTGCATAATGTCTTGCCCTTTGCGGCAGACCGTAAGCCACTCTAGTAGGAAGTCGGCAGGATTCTTCATAAAGACGTTGTCCGCATCGTGCAGATATTTGGTCAGAGAAGCACACTCTGGGAATTTGGGGTAGAGCCGCCCAGCAAAAATTCCGAGTTCAATGGAGAACCAGTCAGGGACTCTGTAGCCCACGGGTAGGCGAGGGAGGACATAGTATGAAAGCTCATTAAAATGCAGCATGGTTTTTGTGACAGGGGCAGCATACGTGATCAGGTGTATGCGTGGCTTTTTCACTGCGCGAATAATGGGAATCAAAAGTTCAGCCTCTTCGGCAATAACTATGATGCCCGTCTTGTTTGAAGGGTTCCACAAGATCCATTCAACGGGGCGCTATGGAAGGCATCGTTTAGTACAACCAGAGATAAGGAACAGTGATGGGCTTTAAACTTACGAGGAAGTTATCGTTATCGTTAGGCATACGCTTTCTAAGCTCGATTGTGCGCATAAACTGAACCGAGACAAACAACTGCGACGTTGTGCGGCGAATATTGAATTTTTGACCGATGCTCGTCCTTGCTAGTGCATCGAAGACATGTTCGTACCCATGCCCACCAGCAAGTTCGCCAGTTTTGACAAACTGGGAAATAGACTTGTGTAGGCCAGGGAATGCGAGGGGGTTGTAGTGCGTCTGTATTTGCACTTGGCGTATCTGCTCGACTTGGAACTCGACTTCTCGCTCCTGCTCTACTTCCTCTAGCACCGAGTTATGAATGGGGTTTCCGTTGCCGTTTGCTGATCCTCGCTGCTTACTGAGCTCGTCCATGAAACCCTTCAGTTGAGCGGACGGCATAACCTGGAAACTTGTCTGGGTGTCGGTCAT
This sequence comes from Bryoglossum gracile, assembly GCA_037952635.1. Lineage (NCBI taxonomy): Eukaryota > Fungi > Ascomycota > Leotiomycetes > Helotiales > Bryoglossaceae > Bryoglossum > Bryoglossum gracile. Next base: position 23,210 of record JAPZPB010000083.1, on the reverse strand, counting down.
CACTCCGTACAGCTGCTCAAGAGTCTGGCGCTCTGGGTGTTGAATAACTCTGAGATAGGCTTCTCGGTGTCCTTTTTTAGTAAGAAACTTCGAGTACTCCCATTCCGCATTTTTCCGGTGGCAGAAATCCGTTCCTTGTGCAAGGTACAGATTCTGCAAGTGCTCGTTCGCGCGGCAAGTCTGTTCTAAAAGCCAGCACACGACGTGACAGGATTCAATGCAAGAAGAATCAAGTACCCCTCCAAATATCCTGCTACAAACGTCTATGATGCTCTGGTGGACTTCTGGAGGGGCAAAGAAAACGATAGACTGAGTGGTTCCTAGCTCTCGTAGTCTCATTGCAGCTGGATCTATTTAGTACGAATGTAATTCGGGGTGAGTAGTGGCAGTCGGCTTACCTTGCATCGTGTGGTCCTTTGTCTGACCAAGAGCTAGAGTCAATGCTCCGCGAGCGTTCTGAGGTAGCTTCAGGTCTATTCCACGTGTGTGGGCCTCGTCGATGTACACGAGGCATTCGTCAAAATTTTCAGAAAAAGGGGTGGCGAGCAGTGGGACTGTCTTCTTCCCTCCTCGATATTGGACCCAGGCTCTGTTATCAGCACCAAAATAGACAGCCCCTTTGGCTTTTGTGTCTATATCCAGCCATGCCTTGACGAGGGCTTGATTTTCCATCTCGAGGACATGGGCACCGGCATCGATCAGGATCCTGATATCCATTCTCGCAATCCTGTGTAATAGCGCTTCGTTTGTCAGGCGTCGTCCCTCAAAAGCCGCGAGTCTATACTTCCGGTTCCGGCCCTGCAGGATATAGGTGAGGACTTCGGCATTAGTTTGATGTAAGCTGGGTAGGTCGTCTTGCTTGATATTCAACGGGAGCATCATCTTATTGTCATTTGTGCCGCTGAATCCGGTTGTCTTGGGGCGCGAGGTTTTCTCCCCGGGTCGCGATTTTGAGAACAAAGGGAGGTCCCACCCCGAAGCCTGTAGCTTGACGGTAAATTGCTTAGCGTGAGCCGGGAAGACATCGTTGTTCATGTAATGACAAATGACGTTTCTATTGAGTCGAAGGTGACGCCAGAGTTCTTCGACTTGTCCCTGGTCACCTCCGTTAATGACATTCCAATGATGCAAGGTTTCTGGTAGGGTATTAGAGCCGTAAGTCCATCTATCATACTCCGCTGCTGGGTCATCAGACTTCAAAACACGTTGTAAACCGTTCCGGAATTGAGAGAGGTTGAGGCCCGAGTAATAGAAAGCCAAGCAGGTAAATAGGATGGAGACGTCAGGATGACCGAACTCTGCCTGCTCAGATGGAACCCCTTTCGCTTCAAAAGGGACCGCAATAGGATGCCTGTTGGGGTGCAGCCCGTATTGTACATTCCATCTTTTCTTCAGGCAGAGTAAGAGAATCTTGTTCAAGAGCAAGCCTCGGACAAGGAGGATATTCTTTCGAGCAGAAGCCCTATCTGCAAAAAGAGCCGATACCCGCTCGATGAGCTGGGGGTCAAGGCTCTCGTCCGATAGCACACGCTTGATCTCACACTTAGTGACAAGTGAGGTTGAGTCTGCTAAACGAAGGAAGGAAATATGTCCATCGCAGATGTCATTTATAATTCGGTGGTGCATCGCATCCTCCACGTCTGTTCGGAGGAAGTGTACCATGGGAAATCCGCCAGGTCGTTTGACCACCTCAATGCTTCGTGGGAAATCGCGCTGAAGCTCTGGGAGATGATCCTCAACCAGAGACAACAGGATCTGGGCAACCTCCCAGCGATGTGGATGTCCATCGACAGATATCTGTGGACCACTTGGGTAGATTAATTGCGTCTTGACCGCCAAGGTGAAGTCTGATTCATCCAGGACATCGCGGCAACTATCAGTTAACCATGACTGAAACGTGACCATCTCATGCGCTTCATCAAGCTTTGAGTCCGCAAGGCGTTGGAGCCCACTGAGTTTGTACGACAAGATATGCTCAGGAGTAGTAAGAATAACGCCGCAACAGCGAAGAATTTCGAGATGGTGTGCGGAGTATCGTCGGAGCATATTCGGCGTGGTTAATGTCCGGCGAGAGAATGGGATGTGTCTGATCTCTCTACCTACTAACCCCCCTATTCTAGATTGTACAGTTTGAGCAGTCTGCAGTAGCAGCGCTTTTGGCACGACAAGGCGCGAGAGCTGCTTCTTGTCTGCCAGGATTGCTACAGCCATAGGCACAATGCAGGAAGTTTTGCCTGTCAAAGCTGTTAGTATGCCAACTCCAAATTTATCCCAACGGAGAGAATATCGGTAAACAAAAGTATGCTGCCTCGAGTCTAAAGGACAAAAGTTGATTGACTTACCCTTGCCCATGTTCATTTGCAAGACAGAGTTTGATCCAGATGCCGGCGATATGATTGCACGAGCAACATCTATCTGTTCACAGCGAATAAGAAGATCACTTTCAATCTCAAGCAGCAACCAGTCAGGGAACTCCAGTGGGCTCCAATTTTCATGGCCAGGATTTTGACATTCTAGGAGCAGCTTATGGTGGTTTCTTTTCAGTTGGGCATCCTTGATTCGGAGAAGCCTTTGCAACGCGGTAACTAGAACGCCGTACGAAACAAGACATCTTTTCATGTGTTTTCCGAATTGGCGATCAGAGCTGGAACGCAGCTGTTCAAGAATTGTGATCGGGGTGGTGCATGGCCATAAGCTACCCAAGTAAAGCCATTCGAAGCGATCGTCATTGGCAGCGAACGTGCCCCGAATACGCTCAAACTCGTGGTTTAAAGCTGCCCGAGCCGTTTTGATGCTCTCACTGACAAAATTTACAACTGTTGGCATGTCTTGAGGCTTTGGCTGGCCGCTCACACCCTTTAGAGCATGAAGGCTCTGCTTCAAGTCATTTCCGTATTGCTGTCGGAGAACGTCCGGAGATCTGGCAAATAAATCTAAGATTTTACCTAGTTCAATAACCTCCCTGAGTGGGGTGGACTTGCGTGAAGCATTGCTCTGTTGATTTGGCGGTTGTACACCTCCAGGGAAATCTTTGTGCATGAATACTCCCGAACTACGAGCAAAGTCGCTCAAAGGAAGGGGCGCGCATTTCACAAGAAGACTTGATAATGATGGAACAAGAGAACCACGGTCAGGCGCACAGGAAGCTGAAAGTTTCTCGTCCCAAGCTCGCGGTATCGAAATGCCGTTCGTGCCTTTGTAACGATCCAGAATCTTCTGAGCTTGAATAACATAATCCGAAAGGCTTATATTCCGGTGCAGGCGTTGCCACTCCGGGAGGATTCTTTCCAAGGCCAGCTCGACATCAATGAAAATTGATTCAAATTCCTCTGCTGATGGTTCCAAATTAGGCCATTGCTCTAGGAGAAAGGAGGCTAGACGATTGCCTTCAGCTTCGCACAGGATCCTATGCTCTTCTCGATCTTGCTCTCTCCTACTCTTCCTAGTAATCGGTTTAAGATAGGCGGCTGCGATGAAGTTGAGAAGTGATTCAAGCGTTGGGGACTGGTAGAGCTGGAACCCAGCAAAGCAAGAATTTGGTGGCGGCTGTAAGGCTTTTAATTCGTCGAGGGAACCGAATGCGGCCAGCGACTGGATCACGTCCATGTCTGCTTTTGTGCCAAATGACAAGAGACCCAATCGAAATATCAACCCATACAAATCCTGAGGATTGGAATTTCGGCAAAGATTCACAAGACTGCCCCATTGGTCGCTGATTTTGCCGTCCATTAAATCGCCGAGGCAACTCGAAACACTTTCTGAATCTGAGCTGGTATAGTGAAATCCACCGATGAAATTCCAGTCTTGAAGAATAGCTGCCAGGTCTTTTTTCATATTGAGACGAAACGGTTGCTTGCGAAGAAGTCCCACAATTTGGAAAACATTGGTGGCTTGGGGTAAACTGGCCTGTCGATCTCTGGGTTTGTAAACCATGTCCTTCCTGGCTATCAATCCGCTCAGATCGGAAATGCCGCGCTCGTAAAGAAGACGCCGGATTTCACCCCGCCTTCGGAGGTGGGAAGGGATTTCGATATCAAAATCCATCGCTACGTTGTCCTCCGCGGCAAAAGCTTGGAGCCGGCCTGATTTGGCCAGTATTTGTTCGACGAGACTCTCATAACTATCGTGTTGAACGCTCATGGTTAGGCGTTGGTCCCAGGTAACGGTTTGGAGGCGTCTCTTGTCCTTGGGATAATACTCTCTACTCGGGCTTAGTCTGCTGATGACTCGCAGAATGGTGGCAGGACTGACACCCATCGGCGTCCAGGGCTGGCAATAGCCTGATCTAAGTGTGTGCAGAGCTTCCTCTGTACCAGTGCGACCGGTGAGGGGATCGGGTAAGGCGAATGAGGTGAATGCGTGAAACAGAGCTTTGGAGTAGAGCAATCGCGGTTCAGGCGGACATGACAATCGTCCTAAAACATCGTCGATTCTAAACCTGCCATATTCGTTGGTGCTGCTCGCCCGCACGGCAATATGCATACCCTGACGCTTGTAGCTCAACTGTCCCAGCGCGGTAATTATGCTTCGCTGGGTAATATTGGCGACGTCGCGAAGCACAATCTTGCTCTGGAACCCGTAAAGAGTCCCCGCGTCCTGGTTGGGATCAATTTCGGCGTGTAGCTCTCGGCACTCTAGAAGGTTACTTTTATTGACGAAGAAAGAGAGCTCAAGGTGCCGCATCTCAACCGAGAGTTTGCCTATTGTGGGCTGGAAGACGGTCAACCGTTGGGGATCCTCGAAGTGGCGGAAGACCCCAGCCACGCGCTTGCAGAGATCTGAGTGGGGATCAACCAAGACTACCCTGTTGCGCTGCGCTCGGCGATTAGAGACATCTATAATCCAGTCACTCTGCCTAGTCTTCCATATGGCAGGTTTCCGTCGGATCTCTAGGCACTTTGTACGGAGATTAAGCCAGTGGACGCAACCCTCGATGAGTCCCGAGGGCAGATCAAAGCTGTCGTTGTCTGTGAATACACAGCGAGGAACATATTCTAGAAGACTGTCTTCATAGAGAGCTTTAATAACCACGCTCTTTCCCCGAAAGCCAAAATGGACTTCGTGACCGCGTATACGAGTTGCCATGACGTGGCTCATGCCACTCAGTGATGAGGGGAAGGTTAGAAGGTGCTGGTTTCCGAAAAGCTCCTTGACATCCTCTGATTCTCTGATATCCAGAGGAAGTCTACCTAATGGCTTCCCGTCCACCAGCAGGTGTCCCTCGACGAAATTGTAGTGGATCACCTGAGAGACGACGAACTTGTTATTCGTGCTAGTAATGACCGATACGACCCATCTCATGTTCGGGGAGGGAAGGAACTGCCAATGAGAGTAGGTCCTCCCAGTGGAATTGCCAAGATCGGACCAAGTCCTGTTGATTGCAGCTCCCAAGCTTTCAGGATTGGATTCGATAGAATTTTGAATCAGTGGTCGTATCCGGTAAGTCATTTTCACATCCCTAACGAGCATCTTCTTCAAGTTCAGGGGGAGCTTCTCAAGATCTACCACGAGGTTCTCTTGCAAAGCCACCGATGCTTGGACAAAGGAACATAGATCCTCTGCATTTATCTCGGAATCCGAGTCAACAAAGGTGGTGAAGGTCCTGCGGCAGAGTAGAGCAGCCCAGAATCCGTACCTGGCCGCCCTCTCAGCTGCATCAGCCTCGGCTGCATTCCTAACCTCGTCACGGAGGTGAGAGATCCATTGCAAAGTTGACTCGCGCGCAGCCTTAAGCAGCCTTTCTGCTGATTGACGATCGCGGCCAGACGTCAAGCTGAAGAGTCGCAGGCTGAGGGTGATGAGCATCTCCATGCAATGCATCTCGCGCCAGTTATTGCTTATATTACGATGTCGGATATCGATCTGTTCTATAAGGCGCTGGCAAAAAGACGGATCTCGGAAGACAACGTGAACATCTCTTAGGGGGTCGGGTTGATCTTGTGCTGGCCCTGCTTGCATGGCAAGATGGTTAAAGATAAGCATGGTATCTTCGGCGCTGAAGTTAAGATTCGAGGCACCCAATTCCATTAGCATGGTCAACCACCGACGGGTTTTCCCAGAGAGCAATCTCTGATAGCTCATAAACTCGTGGATAGAAATGTCTGATGGACACATAGTTTGACTAGCTACGATCTCGTAGGATGACGGCCCATCGATGATAGGAGCGGGGTGTACCGGTGATTCGATGATTGAGGCTGTCAGACTGCATGGGACATGGATTCCACAAAGGTGTTGAAATGTCAATGGTTTATTGAGATCTTTCAGCCACACTCCAGATTTGACATCGTAGTATGCAAAGTCTAGCCCTAGTGGCAAGAGAATCTCATCAAGGCCGGCCTTCATTTTGACCGCCTTAAAATGGGTCTGGAGAAAGGATTTCTTTGCTGACGCAAGCGAGATACCTTCCACGGTTGGTTTTATGTAATTCCGAAGCTGAGAGCAGTCTTTTAGCAGCATGGCTGGTGGAGGGCAGGCCTTGGGCTTGCCTGGGTGTCCCAGATCGCTGAATATCCTAAATGTGGCGTTTCGGTAGGCCGCCAGGAAGCTTGGGATCTCGAGCTCAAGCATAACTGCCGCTTTTTGAGCACTACTCCTTGGGAGAAAGTCTTCGTGGATAGCGATTTTCATCTTTTTCCGGCAGCGCCAACGCCAGCACTTTGTACACCCTTTCACGTTACGAGATCCATCATAGTTTTTCGAGCAAACACAAGTGCCACTGGCAATTTTCTCGCTGAGATCGTCGTACTCGCGACAAGCTTTGTTCCATTCTGATTCCTTGCTTTCGCGCGATTTCCTCGAGGCTTTCTCGATCCGTTGCTGCAGTCCGCGCAGTTTAGCAAACTGCCCCAGATATTGAGCAGCGAAGCAGTCGTCGTTGTCAGGTTCACTGAAAATTGTCAAGTGAGAAAACTGAGAATCGCTACATCTGCTCCAGAGATGGCTCTGGATATCTTGGAGGCGTCGCATGGATGATAACGTAGGGAGATGCAAAACATCCAGCAACTCAGGGCTGAATACTGGGGCATAGTCGCGGAGGAGAGGGCAAGCTTTAGCGGCACACTCATCCATTTGGACCCAGAGGTCAAATAGATTCAAGATTAAAATGCTCATTTGCTCTGGATTGGAGTCGTAAGCGTCCCCAGCCTCGGCGAGAACACGAACAATCGACTTTGCCAGGTGAACACAACGAGTTTGGCAATCTGCCACAAGCTCGGGTGTTGACGTCCGTTCCTTCTCAATGTCTGTTTCTAATCTGGCCAGGGAGAAGTAGCGGTTGGTAAATTTTGTGACCTGTTCCATTGTTCCATCACCCGAGGGAGGAATATGCAGCAATGCAAGATCTCTCCATTGTGATTGGGGTTGGGCGAGAATAGTGCAGAGATATTCTAGGCTGTTTGGAAGGGAAAGACGGAGAGCTTGCTCATCAGCGTAAAGTGGAAGTGCAGGGATAGGTCGTGTGATTGTTGTTTTGAAGTTCGCCCAGGCTGATTTAACCTGGTCGGTAGCCTTTTCAATGATCTGCTTCAGTATTGGACCAATCGAGCTAAAGAGTTGGCTATAAATAGCAGAGGCAGACTGAACCCGAGTCTTTTCTATTTCCAACTTTGCAAGACGGCGACACAGCTTACTTTTGAGCACCACTGTCAGTTCTGAAGCGATGCGGCCAGTACAAGCCTCGAGAAACTGAGCGAGAAGAGTGCAAATGAGGAACTTATAGCAGGCCCGTCCAGGCTCGTTTCCCAAAGCGAGGCAGAGCTGACGCTGAATGGCGACACGGAGGACAAGCCAAAACGGAAGTCTTCTCCATGGAAACTCTGCATTTTCTATGTTGACATCGTCCCGCACTCGCTTTCTTATTCTGGGCACTTCGACAGAGGACCCCACTGCCTCAAGCAAAGGCATGAGCATCTGCGTGACGAGAGCTGGGTCACTGGTATCCCGAGCCTCAACGACGGAGACTTTCGCCTTAGCAGAACGCGCCTCAAAGCGCTTCAGAGACTCTATGCTAGCTTGCTCGAGAAAGGAAGCAAGACTCTCCTGAAACGACTCTTTGACGAATTCTCCCCAAGGTATCTCGACAGCGCGGCCAGGGAAATCCCACTGAAGTGCATTCTCGGCGGCGAGGACATCTTCAGAAGAAGGTGACGCTTCAAAGGCTTCAACAATAACGGTATTTGCACTATCACTACATTGCCTTAGTTGGAATTTGTGTGATGCTTCCGCCAGTCATTATACTTACTCATTGTGACGTCGAATAAGTAGTGCTGCATTTTGTTCCACTACATGCAATATGAGGAAGTCATCTCGCTGAATATTGCAGAATTCTTGCAGCATCGATGCTTTCTCAAGCCGGCCGGAGTTAATATTGAGACATTTGCAAAGAGAAGTGCGAACAGAAGCCCATGTTCCCTCAAATTGTTGGCCTGTGGACTCGCTCAGAGTATCGCAGGCATGTATAAGGCGAGTCAAGATACTGTGTTGAATGTCCTCGAAGTCTATATCCTGACATCCGGGCACCTTTGGTGGTAGGACCAAGTGGTAAAAGATAGATTCGAGCGAGGCCATAGTCGTCAGCGTTGCTCAAGGACAGGATGAAGGTAGAAAGTTTCCCTCCACGAGCGACAGCTTTTGAGCAGCAGTCTAGCTTCGCCATATTGATTCGACAAAGCCCAAGTTGTCGCCACGTACTTGATAGGTCGTAACTACAGTTAGTAGGGAGGGTGGGGGCGCAGTGTTACTGGAAGGTTGAGGCGCTCACTAACGATGATGATGATGAGGAGGAGGATGAAGCACGGGATCAATAATTCCTTCTCTTCTGCTGAACGGGGCGGACGACGGAAGCCTCCCGACTCGCATATGAAGGTGCAGCCTCACATTCAATAGCGACTCGTCAACTTTGCAATAAAGGGATGTCAGGACGTTGATAATACAGGGAGCCAATGACGCTCCGCTGGCCTTGACAGGGAATCTGTGGAGGCTTGTTTTTCCGGCGCCGAAACCAGCTGATTTATACATATTTCTACTTTATAAAGTTTATTTATGAAAAATGAAAAATAATAAATTTTAAAGTTTAAATTTAAAGCTTGTGATTAATAACTTAAATATGTAGTAGAAGAAGAAAAAAATCTTGGTTTTTTACAAAATATTTCATAACTTTTATTTATTAAAATTATAATATTTTTTACATAAAGATCTTTTTACTAAAACTTATTAACTAATTTTAAAAAAGATATTTAAAATTGTTGATTAATAAATAAGAGGCTGTGAAATAAACTAAGCCGCGCCTAAGCGTGCTATTTCAATTTCCATTTACAAAGCAATTATATTAGTACACATCGCATATCCCAAAATCAACACTTCAGCCACATTTCAGCCCCTCCAGCGATTGGCTTCCAAGACATCTGGAAAGAAGGCAGGCTTGATTGAATCTTTGGTGCTTAGGGCGCCTGCGTTGGTCTGTTCTGGGCTACAGCCTTGCTTTTAAATGGCCACGGATGGGTGCAGCTCATCCACCTTGACAACACCAACCTGTACTCCCCCAACTTTGGCTGATAGGTCTGCCGCGTTCCTTCAAACGCATCAGTGGGGAGGAAGAGCTGAACGTTCTATTACTGGACCACGAGGGTGCTCTTCAAAATGGCCGCGAACGCAGCCGCGGCAGAGTTACTGGCAGGAGGATATTGTTTGCTTTTGGAAAAGTCTTCCAGTGTGTTACGACGACCACTATTTTCATTTCTTTTTTGGCTCTCTCTGTCAGAATTGAGTCTCGTATTGAACCAACTTCAAACAACCCCTTCACCCCGCAATGTCTACACTCGAGGGGTTACACTCCCTGGAGAGTCTTCGGACAGCGGAACAGCTCCAGCTCCTAGATCTGGTCGACTCACTCCGCGCGGAAGGCCTGAGTGAGTTCACAGCTTTGCCTCAGCTAATTGTCTGTGGAGACCAGTCCAGTGGCAAGAGCTCCCTCCTTGAATCAATCTCTGGAGTCCCCTTCCCGAGGAAAGATAACTTGTGCACACGGTTTGCAACAGAGGTGATCTTGCGTCGGGCTTCAGAGTCCGAAATCACGGTCTCCTTGGTAAGATTACGTTATTGGCCCTGCCATGAATGACCCGTGCTGAATCTTGTCTATGTAGGTGCCAGGGAAGAATCGCTCGTCCACAGACCAAGAACGACTTTGGTTGTTTCGGCATGAAGTATCCTCTTACGATGACTTTGTAACTCTTTTTGAACAGGCGAAGGATGCCATGGGCCTCTTGTCTGTTGGTGGGAACGCTTTCTCAGAAGATATTCTGCGAGTGGAAATCTCGGGACCGAAACAGCCGCAGCTAACTATTGTTGATCTCCCTGGGTTGATACACTCGCATAATAAGCACCAAACCGAGCATGATGTACAGCTGGTAACGAGCCTGGTTGCTAAATATATGGCGAATCCGAGGAGTATTATCTTGGCTGTAGTTTCCGCTAAAAACGATTTCCCAAATCAAATTGTACGTTTTCTGGGCAGTACAAGACTATGGGATTCGTACTTGGCCGTAGCTGATATCATTTACCTTCTAGATCCTCAAAAAGGCCCGCGAGGTTGATCCGCAAGGCTTACGAACCCTTGGTGTAATCACCAAGCCAGACCAGCTTGGGAATGGGACTGATGGCGAGAAGACCTTCTTGAGTCTTGCTAGGAATGAGCAAGTTGAATTCCATCTTGGTTGGCATGTGGTTAGAAACCTCGACTCGGCCACGAGCGATTCAGTCCAGGATCGAGACACAATCGAGAAGCAATTCCTTGCTGAGAGCAATTTTCGGTCCCTCCCTGCCACACACCTCGGCATTGAACATCTGCGCCAGCGACTGAGTATGGTGCTCTTTGGTCAAATCAGGGCCGAGCTTCCACGTTTGATCGATGATATCGAATCTGGCATATTGGGTTGTCGCAAGGAATTGGAAAAATTAGGGCCTGCACGCATCACCCTGGATGATCAAAGAGATTTTCTCGTCGACCTAAGCGATGACTTCCAGAAGCTCTGTGAGGCCGCGATCAAAGGCGACTACGAGCACAATTTTTTTGCAGATATCTCCATGTCTAACCGACGCCTTTCAGCTATGATCGCCAACATGGGCATGGATTTTGCAGAGGACATCCGGACCGAAGGCGTGCAGTGGGAGATCGTGGAGAGCACAACCAGCAAGAAAGGTTGCCGAACCCGTACACAAGCAATTGATGCAGTACAAAAGCTACTGAGAAAGAGTCGCGGACGGGAGGTGAGAGACCCTTCCCTTGTTATACTCAATCTTGGTACGTATGCTAAACATGTCTTCCTTAGTTACCCGGTCTCCCAAATCCATTGTTAGTCGGTGAAGTCTTTCGCGAGTACAGCAAGCCTTGGGAGGGCCTGGCACGCCGATACATCAAAGACGTTTGGGAGAGCATGAAGGTTTTTGTAGAGCAGGCGTTGCAGTATTTAACAGATGCTGCGGTCACCGATGCCTTGCTACGTCACCTACTCGATCCTATCCTGGACAACAAGCTGAACATGGCTTACGCGAAACTGGACGAGTTGATGGCAGTCCATAGGGAGCATCCCGAAACAAGAAATCACTACTTTACCGATACTTATAACGCACTTCAACGGAAACATTCCGAGGCGGAGATTACGGCGGCGCTTCGGGAGGCATTCGCAAATCGAACTGTAATGACAAAAGAACAAATTCCGTCGCTCGTAACCATGCTGCGAGAGAAGACCGAACCTGACATGGACCTCGCTGCTGCTGCATCCACGTTTCATGCAATGGAGGCATTCTACAAGGTATGTTTGTCGGGGTTCCAGCCACTTGTATCCTCTGCTAATCACCTGAACCTCTAGGTTGCAATGAAATTGTTCATCGACAACGTACCAAATCTCATCGTCCGGGCGATTATTGCATCCCAGTTAACATCTATGTTTTGTCCCAAATCCGTCTTTGTAATGGATTCAGACACCGTGTCGAAGATCGCTTCCGAGTCCGAGGACAAGAAGCTCCGACGTCAAGAAATCTCGACGAAACTGCACGCATTGGAAGCTGGGAATGCCCTGTGCAAGCAATACACTCTTCGCGTCTCTTCCGGTTAGTTCTTTCTTATTATGATCTTTAGTGCACTAGGACTTGTCGCTAACAGATCTAGTCCGGGCAAGGAATCCGAGCATAGATGGGAGTGAGGGATCCTCGTCTGGTCCGCCGTCAGAAACGTCGTCGGCTGCTGTTAGCGTGGCAGGAGAAACGCCAGAGGACGAAGTTATGGAAGTATCAGTTCCTGAAAGCAGTACCTGGTAAATTTAGAATACAATTAATTACCTATCAGAGTTTCCTGATTATTTACTTTATAAACTACAAGATATCAAGAGATTATTAATATTAAAATTCATTTGTCACCTGTGCTAATTGATCAATTTATTAATTAGTAAATAAATAAATAAATCAAGAGTATTTTGTCAATGCGTAGATATATATAGGCAAGTAAGTATAATATATAAATATATAAGTAAATAATAAATACGAGGTCAGTTTATCCCCGGCTAACCGGTTCACAATTTACGGTTTCAGTTTACGGTTTACAGTTCCGGTTTGTGACAAGAGCTTAAGAAGAAGCAGCAGCAGAAGAAGCAGCAGAAATAAAAGTACAAAAGTAGCAGCAGCAGCAGCAGCAGTAAAAAAAACCACGCCCCCGAGTCCCACTTTCTATAATAGTAAACTTAGTAAAGGGGGGTTTAGGGAGCGGAGGTATTTACGAGTTGATGGATGTTAAATATGTGTTCTGTATGAAAGCTCTATTGGTAGTTAGGAAGAGGAAAGGGGTGGAGGGAATGGAGGGATGGATAGAGGGGGCGAGGGAGGGAGAGATGGATGGAGGGAGGGATGGATGGATAGATAGATAGATAGATAGATAGATAGATAGATAGATAGATAGATAGAGGGATAGGGGGATAGATGGATAGATGGATAGATAGATAGATAGATAGATAGAGGAATGGATGGAAAAATGGATAGGTAGATGGATAGATGGATGGAGGGATAGATAAATATAGGAGAATAGAAATTAAAAGTGTCCATGAATATCAGCGTATATTCTCAATCTACTGTCATACAATTTCATAACCTAACTCCTTACATACAGACATGCATTCATTATCTGTAAACTGACCAAGCAAATCTATGCCTCTCTCCAATTCATATGGCCCTGCTGTCTGATTTCAACAACGTACGTGCACAGTCTTATTTCATCTCGTGTCATCTCAGAATTTCCCCCTCTCAGCCTTTCACTCCCTCAGCCAAAGCAAAGCAAACACAAACAAGCACCACCTACCCCTATTCCTCACGTCTATAACCACCATTCCGCTTCTTCCTCCGCTCTTCAGCATAATCGCTCCTACCACCAGCACTACTAAATCCCGGAATGACATGATGATAACTCACCGTGCCCTTCCCATCTCCACTCCCGCCACTAACCTCACTACCTCCCACAAAGCTGCCTCCCAACTCACTCCCTCCCACTTCACTCTCCCCCACCAAGCTCTCCTCCACATAACTCCCCGGAAGCTTCTTCGTCGGACTCCTACTCTTGCGTCTCTGCTCTCTCTGCTCGCGTCTCTGCTGCCTCTCATCATCAAGCACCGAACTGACAACCGTAGAATCGTCGCCTGCTTGGAAACTGAAATCTCGGCGGGAAGAAGCAGCGGCGCGGCCTTTGGCTTGCAGTTTCAGGGCTTCGGCTTTGATGTGGTTTTCCTCGAGGAGTTTCTTTGACGAGGGTGAGGACTGGGAGGGTAGTTTTGGATTCCAGAATGAGCTGCCGCTTTCACTTGTGCTGACCACCTTGCGAATACCACCCGTGCCAGTTCCGCCCGTGTAGTTATCTTTGCGTTCCTTGCGGACTTTAGTCGGTGTGCTGGTCGGTGTGCGCTCGCGGTTGGGGAGTAGTTCAGAAGCCGCAGACGAGCCATCCTTATCCGTACTGCCGTCCCACGCCGAGCCATCAGGCTGCTTATTCAAGCCGCCAACCCTCGCGGGTTTCTCATGTCGATATGCCCTCACCGCCTCTCGAACACCGACATCTAACTCCTCCTGCTCATCAACACGCGTGCCCGCCTCCGAAAACGTCTCTTCCTTCCTGTCCTTCTTCTCTCTCTTCCCCTTCTTCTCCTTCTTCTGCTTCCGCGCCTTAAAGCCCGCCTGACTCGCACTCGGCAACGTCGATTCCGCCACCGTGCTCCCACCCACAGTACTCTCCTCGTCCTCAAAATCCTTATACCGCATCTCCGCCTTCCTCCCCTTCTTATTCTTGCGGCCCCATCCCCCCTTCTCCCTCTGTCCATGAACCACACTCCCACCCCCCAAATCCGTACTCTCCGTCGCCCCCGACAACGTCGTCCCATTCGGTCCCTTGCGCCTCAACACCGTACTCTTATAATCATCCCAATCATTCTCCCGGAAATAGAACCCCCCGTTCTTAGCCTACACACACAGATCGCCCATTAGCCCACCTTCAAACCCACTAGATCAGGAGAAAAATACGCACGTGAAAGAAAAACCATATCCCCGTCAACACAAACCCCACCCCGATGAGGCCAAAAACCGCAAAAACAGCATTATTCGGAATCGAAGTCGGCGGCGTGACGCCCGCCGACGGATCGCTATTTCTCTTGGCGATGGACGACGGCGCAGGAGCGCGAGCCAGCAGAGACGCAAAGAACGCCGCGAGGGGAGCCATTTCCGCTCGCTGAGGCTGAGGGTATCGCGAGCTGAGCGATATAGCGTGGGGAATAATATGCAGAAGCTCTGCGCAGGAGGGAAGAAGGAAGGAAGAAAGGAATAATGAATGAATGCGAGGCTACGCTGGAGCGTGCGTTGTGAAGTGATCGTGATCGTTCGTTCGTTCGTTCGTTCGTTCGTAAGCAGAAGCAGAGTAATTCCTGTCAGGACAATCGTTTGGATTCGTGATATCGTAGCAAAGCAGTATGAAGAGTGGAAAGCTTTCCAAACGACGAATCGTGCTTGTTGTCGTGCGTGAAAAGAGGAGGTTGGGTGTGTGGCGGGAAGGGCTTGTTTACATTTAAATCTAGCGACGTCGGATCTTGGCCTAGCAACCGTATACGTGCACGTGAGTTTAGCGAGGCGAATCAAGGGTTCCTCTCCTTATTCTGTCGAGGAGGGCTGGACTTCGGGTTATTTTTACAAGTATGTTTGGGGACGCAAGGCGGAGGCAGGTAACAATTTCCATTATGGAATACTATCTGATTCACTCTGGTTTAATCTCAGCGCTCCAGCTATCTCGCATATTCTGCGTCACCCATCCGCCCACCGTTCGCCATCCAAGCTCCCATCCCAAAGTCCATCCCAAGGTCCATCCCAAAGAGTCAATCTCCCATCCATCCCAAATTGCCCACCACGCGCACATCTGCATATCCTCACAGAGCCATGCATTCCAATCCCATCCAGTCCAAACTCTTACGCCAACCCATGCGGGCGTGAAAAAACAAACACGCATAGATTCAAAAGAGTATTTCTCTCGATAAGATAAAAGTACACGCCATTGCTAGCAGTGTGCATGTCTTCTATCCCAAAATATCCGCAAACCCAAACCCGAAACCCGAAACCGCATCAAAATCCAAAATCCGGTCCAAATCCAATTTGTGCCCACGAAGCTGACGAAAGAAAAAGCGGCCCGGTCCAAGAGGTATTGTTGGGCGGGGCAAAATTGGTATCCATCATCAATCATACAGTCATACAATCATATCGAAACAACAAGCCATCCATCCATCCAAAAACTCAAAGAAAAGCAAGAAGACGCAAAAAGCTCTCGAGTGCTTTTCGTGGGGGTATAAGTAACTTTTTCCTCTTCTCTGACTTTCTATTCCAAAAGAACGGAGAAAGTGGAAAGGCGAAAGCCGCCCAAGTACATGCACAGAAAAAGGAGATCGACCTGAATTAGGGAGGAAGATATGAGGAAGGAAAATGACCTTGCCCGAAGATCATGTCGCTAATCCAGATAAAATGAGCAGGAAATCGCTTGCAAATGAAATGCTGAAATCAAAAGACGTTCTCGCGCTCGCCGGGGTATTGGGGTGGTGGTCGTGCGTAGGAGGGTCGTCCAGAGTGCAAACCCAGCCCTGATCGCCCGATTCGGGTGCGGCGGTCCTCAATTCTTCCCCCTCCATATTCCGAGTTTGATCGCTCGCTCCCTCCAGTCCGAAGATTGGGCTGCCTTTCGATCCTAATTTCTCCTCCCTCGTTGCAATCAATTTGAGCTCCACCGACCATCACTCGAGCCTGTCCAGTGACCTTGATCGTGAAGTTCTCATCATCTCCATTGATGCTTCTCGTAGTCCGAGTCGTGGCAGATTTCTTGTAATCACTCTCATCCCGGCTTCCACTGCTCTTGGTGCTCCGGCTGCTCCCAGCTTGTCTTCGTTCCTGTTTTCTTAGCATGTCTGCTGTCAGAGGCACCGTGGGTCCAGCAACATCCTGTTGATAGGAAGCAGCTTGGGTCATCTTTTCTTCCCATCCAGTTGATCCACTCCCGGAAGCTGAAGCGGGAGCAGCTGAAGGCGACTGGTCGTACCAGCTTTGCCTTCTACGACCGCTGTTTGCAGGCTCGACTCTGACACCCTCGCTCCCAAGATCATAAGTCACTGAACGGCGATGTAAGCTGGGTCGGCGGGCACGAGACGCCTCTCGATACGGAGATCTCGTTTGGCGATACTGTTCGGTGGGATCCGCGGGGTCGATAGTATACTCCGTAGGCGGGCGAGGATAGTCTGTCTTGGCAGTTCGGAGAATGCTTGGACGAAGCAGCGGCGGTGGCATATCATGGGCATCCTGCTGAGCCTTTGTTGTCGTCGTAGTCATCATTCGTGTTGATGGCACTCTGATGCTTCCTCTCTTCTCCGGCCGTCTGATTGTAGCGCTCTCTGATTCCGAGTTGTATGTATCGTCGAAGTATGCCTGGTCGTAGGCGCTGGCAGCAATCTCCCGTCTGGTTCCGAATGCCGACGCCGTCCTTGGAATGGGATCATATACTGATCCCCGGCTTGAGCCCGCCTCGAATGCCGACGGCGAACGAGCAATCTCAGCCCCGAATCTCGAGGCCAGAGTTCTGGCAATTGGCATTGGCGCCGACTGTTGAGGCTGCTGTGAGAAGTAGTCTTGCTGCGGCGGTGGCGGAGGCTGAGGCTGGGGGTACTGAGGATGAGGAGAGTATGTGAGCGGTGGGTATTGCTGCGGTGGTTGTTGCGAGGGGGCATATCGCATGTATGAGGCGGATGGGGGTGGGTATGAGGGGGTAATATATGATGGCGGGGTCCAGTAGGCCGAATTTGACAACGGCGGCCTGGAGTCGTGACTCCCAGCCATTGCGGAAGCATGTATGCTCAGCGGTCTCGGGGCAGGAGACGTATATGCTGTGTTTGCTCGAGGGCGATGTGCAAGCGGTTGCGACACGGCCGTCGGAGCGGCTCGAGGGGATGGGGAAATCCCGAAATGCGAAGAATCTTCTCTATCGATTGAAGTATTCAATTTGATTGCAGGCTTGCCAGAAGGTCTGATGTTATCGTGTGCAGAGGGGGGTCTCCTGATTTTCGCTGGCGATCTGGGGGCGCCGCCGGCTGACTTGCGACGTTCCATCTTGGGATCTTGGACTTTGATGACCTGAATATCTCGCAATTCCCTGGATGGTTCGTCCCCCGGATATTCGGGGACTGGTGGTCTCCTCGGTTTCCGAACGGCTGTGTCGAGCTGAGAAACTCGAGGTTTCTTTTTCGTGCTGGCGCTCTGTCTGTTTTCTCGGACGATTCTTCCCGACTTCTCATCCACATCATCCATGTAGGCGGCTTTAGGAGGCTTTGTTCTGCCGGACATTGTGTCAGGCCGTTGGCAGACGGAGGAGTCGACGAGGCGATGCGCGATAGGTGATTGATTGTTTGTGCAGTGTATTGAATTATAGCTGTCGAGGTGGGATGGGAAGTGGGATGGGATGGGATGGGAGAAGAAGCAGAAGCGATGGATGTTGGGGGATTTTGCGATTGTGTGACTGAGGGCGGCAATACAAAAAAATATGGGGGAGCTCAGACCTTTTGCTAGGCGGGCGGGAGTGCCAGGCCAGGCAGGCCAGGTTTAAGTACGGGCTGGCGGGCTGTCGGGCTGTCGTTGTGGATCACGAACTGCTGGGCGCACTCGTGGACGCAGTCGTGAATAGGTGACAAGGTGACAAGGTGACAAGGTGACAGACAACAAGGTGAAAGGTGATAAGGTGAGAACTATGGATTATGCGTGGGTGAAATGCGATGCGATGTAAAGTTTGAGTAAGTGCGAGCAAGTCCGAGGCCGAAGTTATGATATTGTAAATATAATAATACTGGTGCTTCCGGGTTGGCACTCCGACGGAATGGCCGGTATGGCAATTATGGCTGACAGCTGAGATTCCTGCACTCAGTTGAGATGAGTTGAGTTGAGATGAGTTGAGTTGAGTTGAGTTGAGATGAGTTGAGTTGCTCTTGTTGTTGCTCTTGTTGTTGCTGTTGCTGTTGCTGTTGCTGTTGCTGTTGCTCAAGGCACTGAGTACAGTACCTATACTCCGCTCTCGTCAATAGCACTGACTGATGGCGACCACGAGCTGGAGATAAAGAGCTGAGCTGCCAAATCTGAAGGCGTCTGTCACCTCGGGGACCGTTCCAATTGCCGCCGTTGTCCGACACACAAGCCAGGAATTCAGCTTGACTGGACAGTCGACACAAGACAGACACTGATCAGTACTATATTGTACCGGATGTACTTGTACAGTACAGTAGAGTGAGTACTGTCTGTACTGTCTGATCCGATCTGATCTGGGTATTGGCCGGTACTGACTGGTGCTGCTGACTGGTACTGGGTAATGGAGGAGCAACGAGGGAGCAACGAGGCAAAGGGGAAAGATGTCTTGCTAGGTAGACAACAGACAAGAGACAATAGACGACACACAAGTGACAATCAGTAAGTAGTACTGCTGTTCCTTGTTGCGAGCTGTGGTCACCGCCGACTATTCGAGATCCCTCTATCTCTGTACTCGGTCACGATGTGTGTGTGTGCCAGATGGGGGCCGTGGCCGTCTCTGTCTGTTCTCTCGTGCAATCCTGACCTGTCCTATCCGGTCCTGTCCTTGGATGCAGACTCGGTTTTCTGATGGTGGAGTGATAATGGTAATGGTAATGTTAATGTTAATGGTAATGATAATGCAGATGTTCGAGATATTTCGAATCCCGGTATCCCTCTCCAGTATGTATAAAGTACAGTACAGTCCAGCCTGGTACAGTACAACGCTCGGTACTGCTTCGTAGCGAAAAGGGGTGGGGAAAGGGAAAAGAATTTTCTGAGCCTTGGGAGCTGGTCCGCGTCTCCTACTTTTGCCTCTGCTGCTGTGTTGTCCGAGGTTTCTTCAGCCTGATTGTCGTACGGAGAGTTGGGTAGCAATGAATGCCCTTCCTTATACCAAGAGTGGAGACAGGTGTAAAGTGCGATGTCGCATTTTTATGACTCTTCCGAGTCCAAGAAGCGGGAAGAGGAGGAAGGGAAAAGAAGAGGAGGGAGGGAGAGTCAGATGGATAGATAGATAGACAGACAGATAGACAGATAGATACTGAGGGGAGGGAGGGGTAGCGGGAGTAAGTGGTGTGAGTGTGTGAGTGTGTGAGTGTGTGAGTGTGTGAGTGTGTGAGTGTGTGATATGAATGAAGATTGAGAAAAGGTTACTGTAAGCGTTTGAACCGAATCGGGATTGAACTTGGCTCTGGGAGAGCTGGGAGAGAATAGAAACGCAACTACAGCTACTCTAGTTCCTATTTGGATGAGAAGAAAGGCCAGCAGGCCGCCTACTGTATCCCAAACCTGGCTCCAACTTCCCACTCCCCTCAATCCCAGACTCCCATCATGTCCCCATCATGTCCCAAGGCAATGGTACTTACTTCCTGGACCATCCGGCAGTACAAAGGTACTGTACTGTATGTACTGTACATAGGATAGGTACAGTACAGTAGTCACATTGACGACTGACCCCCTGTTGTTGGACGATCGCCTTTCCTCCCCTGCTCGTCCCGCTGCTTCTTCGCCGTGTGTTCTTCATGTCTTCATGTTTTCATGTTCGTCGTGTCCATCTTCCTGTCTTTTGCTCGCTTCAACCAGCCCCGCAAGCCACTTCAGCTCTGTCGGGCCAGTCGTGAGTCTCAGAAGTCTCAGAAGTCTCAGAATACTTCGGACATAGACGTGGAATGCTGCTGATGCAAAGCCAGCAGGCCAGTTCTCAGTCACCAGTCTCAAAACTCACTTCCCACGCCGACTCTCCTTCCTCCACGTTGTGTCCTCATCCACCCGAGCTATGTGTACATCGGCATTTGGACTGCCATGGACAATTGCCTCCCCCTACGAAGCATTCTCTCGAAGCAGGGTGCGAGGACCTCCTACTGTACCATACCAATGTGCAAGAATATATTGACCCCTCCACTCTCCCAAGTCTCTCTCAGTTCATAGGCCCAAAAGAGCTCCTTTTGCATTTAGAGTTGAGTTTCATAGGTCGGTCTCACGAAGGATTCTGCGACCAAGTCACCGAGAACTTACAGTATTGTACTGTACCAGCAACCCCATCATGGTCGTCGGTATATTACATTTTTATTCTGCTAATTATGCATTCGAAATGAGGAATACCTCGCATCGAGCCCTCTCCAATTGGCAACACTCATTTGCGTCACGCAGTTGCGCGCCATTCCCTCTTCAACTCCCCCCCTCCCCTCTGCCATTCGTCCTGTCCGCTGCTTACGAAGATTACTGTACGACAGCAACCGGTACCGTTCATACAGATGCTTCTGCCCCCGCGAACAGGAGTTGTAAATCCCCCATTGCTGACATAGAAAAAAATAAGAAGGAGAGGTGTTTCGATTTGCGAGTTCCCAGATACAGCATACCGCGCATCAGACAGCCCGAGGGCAGCACATCATGTTGCTCTCCCGTGTTTCAAGCAAACAATAAACAAAACACCCCTCGCCGTCACCAATGATGCACCAATCTCCTTTCCCTCCTCCACAATACTCTGCTCTTCTCCATCCATCAACTCCATTTCAGAGCACTCAGCACTCGTACCAGATCAAAGCACCCTCGCCTCCCCCATACAGCAAAGTCCGTGACTCTCCCCGACATCAAGATTTCCCTCTTCCAGCACCACGATTGGGACTCATCCGGCCACGATCTGGTCCGTCTCGCATTCCCATGCGTGCGCACTGCAAGTCATCGCTCCACTTCGACCTTCTATGATCAAACCATGCATGGCCTTTCTTACCTCCGTCCGTTCCCTTTCTCTTGCTCTCGTACAAAAAGAAGAGAGAAAAACTGTCCTACAGTACTGTAACAAACACACCAGATCCCGTTTCCCTTATCCCATCCCTATCGATCTCTCGACCCTAACCGAGGACTCGCTCACCCCCTTTAACCAACCAATAGGCGAGTGACCCAGGAGTGCAGAATTATGCATTAAATGCACGCTGCATACCTTCGTACTGTATTTTCTCTCGCTTCTCTCTCTCGCCTCGCTCCCTCTCCCTCTCTCCCTCTCTCCTCCACAAACTTCCCTGTCTGCCCTCTTTTCGTCGGTACGGAGGCAAGCTATATTCAACATAAGAAGTAAGTAAGTTTCGGAGAGAAAGCACTGCTTGGCGCCACAGATCTTACTCATTAGATTGGTGCTCGTGTGATACCCATTGCCGGCTCTTCCCTGCCCTGCCCTCGCTACCTCCCATCTCATTCATGCAAGTACCCTTCGTCGTCCTTCGGCATTCGTTTTGTCGAGGGCATTCATACTCGCTTGTCAGCATTGCGAGACAGTACGAAGTAAGCAAAGCCGAATTCAAAAGCACCCTTGGACACCCTGCTCTGGCTCCGATCAACAGCCAGGGAAAGAAGGAAATGGAAGCAGGATTGGAAAAGAGAGCACTGGCTGGAGAGCATTAAGCTTTGGGTTCCGGCGGATGGGGATTCAGATGACTGCATCTCAACCCCTCTCCCTAATTAACAGAAGCATTCCTGCACTCAACCGAACGCATACCTCAGTTCAGTTCATATCTCTCGGTGCCTATCCCTTAGCATTCCCAACTCCAGAAGAAAGAAAGTTCACTACTTCAATTCCATCTCCATCCTCTCCCAAATCTTCATCTCCCACCTCATGAAAATGCACTTTTTTACACCCGTTACAATATCCAGTCCCCATCGTTCATCCCAACACCACCAACTTTCAGATGATGAAATCCAAACCCCCCGAGACCAGCACACATCCAAAAGCATCCCTCCCGAATCCCGTGACCAAGAACGCAGCCCACCATCAGCCTCCCCTCTCCTGTCCCAAGCGAGCGCGCTAACCTCGTAACGAGCTCACCGCTTCTTCCTAATCTCTTATCCCACCCCCCAACCTCCACCACCGATCACCCTCCAGATCCAGCTGGCCACTCACTCACCACGAGAGTGAAAACCGAGATCAGTCGCCGTTGTCGCTGCCGTTTTGCTGCGTGTGGCGAGCTTTCTGTTGGTGCTTTGCAAGTGGTGGGGTTGCGATTGGCGATTACTGTATGCCATCCGAGATTTGAGATCTCGAGGTCGAATGGGAGCCTACAGGAGGAGCTCGGGATGACTACCTCGGTGCTTGGAGCTAGAGCTTGGAGCCTAGAAGATGCTTGGAGTTGGGACAAACAATATAGAGTTTAGGTGAGGTGCGTCTAGGTAACAATCACACCTACCTCCCTCCCTCTTACCCGACCCCTCCTTTGGTCATACCATCTATTTCATCAAGGCATGCTGCGTCATTGCACTGTGGTGTGCGAGTAGGAAGCGGACTGTTGATAGTTCGGTGCTGAGTCAGTAGTAAAGTGATGACTCTTTTCCCTTTGCCGTTCTACCTCGTCTGTTTAACCGGGTTTTCTACGCTTCCCCTCCCCCTTTTCCTTCGCTTACTATCCCTGCTTCTTATGCTGCAGCCACCTACGATCATCTCTCTCACTCCCATCCCCTCCTTTCTCAACTCCTCCAAACGAAAGTCCTCTAACTCCATGCTTCCGGTCCCAAAACAACTCACCATCCAAACTCCACCATCCAAACTCCACCATCCAAACCTCTCCCTCCACAATCACCAACACAACCCCTCCCAACCCCCTCCCACCCTCCT
Organism: Bryoglossum gracile; assembly: GCA_037952635.1. Classification (NCBI taxonomy): domain Eukaryota; kingdom Fungi; phylum Ascomycota; class Leotiomycetes; order Helotiales; family Bryoglossaceae; genus Bryoglossum; species Bryoglossum gracile. The sequence goes on along the minus strand of JAPZPB010000083.1, from coordinate 4 downwards.
ACCC